>OX336388.2:117724393-117896893 GCA_946902985.2 Meconema thalassinum
TTGTCTTCAAATATATCTAGCCTATAGGCTATAATTTAAGCCATTATTTAATAAGAAAGGCCGAAAAATAAAGTATCAACTACAATTAATTTTGTCTTGGGTATAAAGAGGATAAACGTACATAATCTAGTCGTTTGTAATCAATCCGAAAATTGGCTTTTTTGTAAATAAAATTATCATAAAATCGTGTTTTTAATAAATTATTTGACTTGTGGGAAAGATTAATCCCCCTAATTACCCCTCGATGAACATTCTACGACTTTGAGTTAAGCGATGTAAATATTTTATTAGTGAAAATATTGTACAGAATATTATAATTTTAGGCAGGGTATTTTCTATTTTCCTATTTTTGAATTTTGCATTTTGTTTTTGTGTTTATTTTCTGATTTTGTTTTTGATTTTGAATTTAGCTTTTTTCTGTGATGTTTTTGTTTTGCGATTGTTTTCTGCTGTTGCTTTTATTCCTGCTTTGTGTTGTTTGTCTTTGTGTTTTTTTTTCTGCCTTTGCTTTTGAATTTTGCGTTGTAATCTTTTGTTTTGTGTTTGTTTTCTGCTTTTGTTTTGCTTTTTTTGCTTTGTGTTGTTCGTTTTGTGTTTGTTTTCTAATTTTGTTTTGAATTTTGCTTTGTAATCTTTTGTTTTCTGCTTTTTCTGCTTTTGTTTTTGAATTTTGTTTTTTGCTTTGTGTTGTTTGCTTTTGCGTTTGTTTTCTAATTTTGTTTTGAATTCTGCTTTGTAATCTTTTATTTTGTGCTTTTTCTGCTTTTGTTTTTGAATTTTATTTTTTGCTTTGTGTTGTTCGTTTTTGCGTTTGTTTTCTGCTTTTGCTTCTGAGTTTTGCTCTGTAAACTTTTGTTTTGTGTTTGTTTTCTACTTTTGTTTTGCTTTTTTTTGCTTTGTGTTGTTCGTTTTGTGTTTGTTTTCTAATTTTGTTTTGAATTCTGCGTTGTAATCTTTTTATTTTGTGCTTTTTCTGCTTTTGTTTTTGAATTATTTTTGTTGTTGTTGTTTGTTTTCTACTTTTGATTTGAATTTTGCTTTTTTGCTTTCTTGCTTTGTGTTTTTAAGTTTTTGTGTTTGTTTTCTGTTTGGCTTTTGTTTTTGAATTGTGCTGTTCTGCTTTTTACGCCACTGACGTCGTTGCTAATTTAGGTGAGTAACGATCTGCTTACCCATGAAGATTTCAATGAGTCGTCCCGCCATCTCCCGATGATACGGTATGAAGGTGGAGAATGGTTCGTTCCTCGGCAGCTGCATTGGCAGACTCAGGTCTGGTAACCTCAGAAAAGGTATTTCTATGGGCATGGCACTGCTCTCAGCACCAAACCTATCCTGAAGATCCCCCGCTAACGGCTTCAAACGGTCTGACTGTGGAAACAAAAGTCAGTCTTTGTTACATTGATAATAATACACGAACGAATGCATACAATAACATAATTATGTCAAAATCAACACAACAGTTGACTAATAACTGCCACGGTGGGTGAGTGGTTATCATGTCGGACTACCAAGCTTGCAGGTTTGCTCCTGGCCGTAGTAAGTGATTTTTGAAAGGCGACAAAAATTACGATACGCATGGTATACCATGTTGGCATGTTAAAGAACCCATTTGAATTCAGTAGGCCGTGTTCATAGTGGCAAAATTTATCTCGGGATTTTCCGACAACACAAAGTTCCTCATTTCTCTACTAGAAAGCACTATCGTATCAAGGAGCTTGGATATCTAACCTCCGTGACTTTGATAGCGCTTCAAGGAGCGATAAAATTAGACACGAAAGTTGCCCTCTGGCGTCAAATAACAAAGCTTGCACCCGGCACCCAAGGCCATACGATATTAATATTATTTATTTATTACAAGCTGTAACCGGCATGCGTTGCAATGCCAATCAAAGAAAGTGTTGGCATTGTAATTTGGTTTATTGAAGTGCTTTTGGATACAAAATTTTTTCTTCAATTTCCGTTAACTGCCTCTATGCTATCGTAAAATGGATTTACTAATTTTGAAACATTTGTTGGAGAGTGCGCAACAACTCACCAAAGTTTCATCGCAATCGGATGAATGGTATATGAACGCAGATGGAACTTTGCTGAAACACTTCACGCGTCGTCGCTCATTTGTTGCATCTACTCGTGCGCTACCAATTCTAAAATTGATTTACTAAGTCGAAAACCTTCCCTGGCGTAGGCTATACACAACAAATCATCAAAGTTTCATCGCAATCGGATGAATGGCATATGAACGCTTACGGGATTTTGTTTAAACGATTTGCGCGACGTCACTCATTTGTTGAATCAACTCGCGCGCTACCAATTGTACAATGGATTTACTAAGTCAGAAACCTTCCCTGCAATGTGCACAACAACTCACCCTAGTTTCATCACAATCGGATGAACGGTATATGAACGCAGATGGAACTTTGTTGAAACGGTTTGTGCGCCGTCACTCATTTGTTGAAACTACTCGTTCGCAACCCATTATACAATGGACTTACTAAATTAGAAACGTTCCCTGCAGTGTGCACAACAACTCGCCCAAGTTTCATCACAATTGGATGAATAGTAGGCCTATATGAACGCATACGGGACTTTCTTGAAGCGATTCGCGTGCCTTCGCTCATTAGTTGAATCTACTCGTGCGCTACCTATTGTGCAATGGATTTTCTAAGCCAAAAACCTTCCCTGGACTGTGCACCACATCTCAGCCAAGTTTCATCGTTATCGCACGAATGGTAGGCCTATATGAAAGCGTACGGTACTTTGTTGAATCGCTTCGCGCGTCGTCGCTCATTTGTTGAATCTACTCGTGCGCTACCTATTGTAAAGTATATTTGCTAAGCCAGAATCCTTCCGTAGAGTGTACTCAATATCTCACCCAAGCTTCATCGCTATCGGACGAATGGTATATACATGCATACGTGACTTTGTTGAAACGCTTCGCGCGTCGTAGCTCATTTGTTGAATCTGCACGTGCGCTGCCTATTGTAAAGTGGATTTACTCAGCCAGAAACCTTCCCAAAAGTGTACACAACATCTAACCCAAGTTTCATAGCTATCGGACGAATGGTATATGAATGCATACGGGACTTTGTTGAAACGCTTTGCGTGTCGTCACTCATTTGTTGAATCTACTCGTGCGCTATCTACTGAGAAATGTATTTACTAAGTTAGAAACCTTCCCTGGAGTGGAAACAACTTCTCACCCAAGTTTCATCGCAATCGGATGAAAGGTTTACGAACAAATACGGGACTGTGTCGAAATGCTTTGCGTGTCGTCGCTCATTTGTTGAATCTACTCGTGCGCTGCCTATTATAAAATGGATTTACTAAGCCAGAAACCTTCCTTGTAGAGTAATCAACATATCACCCAATTTTCAGCGCAATCGGATGGGTGGTGTATGAACGCATAGGAGACATACACACCCACACACCCACATACATACTATCAAGTAACATTGGTTTTTATATATATATAGATTCACAGCGTATTTTCCCAATATTGGAAAGCGTTAAGCAATTTGACTCAATTCTTGACGTTCTTCTTATTTTGCCAGTATTGTTTCATTCTGTTGGAGAATGCCAATTTTCTTTCGTCAGACCATTGAGGTCTGTAAGGTGTAGGTTTTGGTTGCTCTGGTTGGACTTCCCAGTTGTTCACTTTGTTACGGAAGGAGTCTCTGTCTGATGTGTCGGTTATGTTAGCAGTTCGCATGTCTTTTTGTACTTCTTTCATCCATGGTGTTGTACTTTTGAGTGATGATATGTAATCTAGTATTCTTTTGGTTAGTCGTGTATTCGGCAGTCTACTTATGTGCCCGAAGAATTTCAATCGTCTTTTTCGGAAGTCGACTTCGATGTTTGAGTATTTTTCAGTTGTCTTGATTGATTGCAGTCGGTACCCGTCAGGAGTGAGTCTTACTCCCAGTATTTTCCGAATGATTTTTCTTTCTTCTTTCTTGATGTCTTCAAGTTCATATTTCTTATTGAGTGTAGGCCCCTTTCACACCGAAGATGCAAGACGCAAGATGCATGCATCCTGGATGCAAGATGCATGCATCTTAAACACCGGACTATGTAATTGAACGAGAGGTTTCACACCGAAGATGCAAGTGCGTCTAGCATCCTGGATGCAAGACGCACTTGCATCTTGAGAACCAGCCGGCTGGAGATTTCAGCGTGCATCTGTGTTGTGCAGTCTTGCATTTTCGCCCCTCCCTTGGAAATCTGACTCACCCGACTCTCAGCATCACTGTACTGTATGTGATTCACACCGTTGCACGTGTGCTTGACTCGCGCCATTTCGTTTAAATTTCATTAATTTCAGACTTCATTTAGACGTTGTGTTCCAAGTACGAAACTTCCATCCACCCTTCAAGTATGTTATCCGACACGGAGAACTTCAACGTGACCTTCGTTAAAGCAGTCGAAGACTATCCTGCAATATACGATACTACAAGTAAGGAGTAGGCTACTCAAATAGGGATGACCAAGGGAAATCATGGAAGGCCCTGGCAAAAAATTCGAATCAACAGGTAAGAGAGCTATGTCTTCACCAACACCAGCACAATGAAAAGTTATGTGCTAAAATATATACGCTAGTTTCAATATCGGTGGTTAGACACCTACTGCTAGTTGGCATCTTTCCGTGACGAATTAATGGTATTAATTTTTAGAAAAACCAAATACTCGGCTTCTATTAATAACAAAATGTAAGTTACAGAATTTAATGCCCTTATATAATGATTATTATCATAGCTCCTCATACGAATTGTCTTTTCAATCGATTTTATATAGTGATACTTTTACTAAGAAACAATCCTGTAAGTAATATTCCTAAGTAATGTTTTCAGTTTTGAGCTATATTCACACGTTTCAAAAATGACTTATAGGCTACTATTCATGGGAAAATATTGTTGCCGTACTCACCCCACCCAGGTAGTGGATTTTAGAAACAAATCTACCACATTCGGAAACGCAATTCGCTCTGGGGTTCACCAGAAATGAGTACCAGGGTAATTCCTGGGAGCAAAGACGGTCGGGCATTGAGCTGACAACTCCATCCCATTTAGTGCCGATGTCTCAAAGAGTTGAAAACTCTACTTTTCACTACTTCCGGCCTCCATGGCCTGTATGGAGTTGGCTTTGCTTTACTTACCTCTGAAATATCAGTAGTCTTTCACAGATACACACAACCGATAATTTGTATCCCTACGACTCAGTGACGGTTCCATGAGATCCAACAACTTGTAAAAAGTCAAAATCTCCATTTTATAATACGCCTGAAACTTTACCGGACGGTTCATATTGCTGAGACACACTAGCAGGGTTATGCTCTCCAGCATTATCCCAGTATGGGTGCTGCCATAAACGATTCCTTCTGACTGCACAAGCCAGAATTGTAATTTCGTCATCTGAGTCGGACAATTGATTATTCCTTTCTCAAACTCACGTACTAAACTCACCAGAGATAATGGATATTAAAAGAAGGTGCAAGTGGCTCGTGCATCTTTGGTGTGAAAGCGCTTTCATCAAGATGCAAGATGCATGCATCCTGCACCCTGCATCTTGCGTCTTGCATCTTCGGTGTGAAAGGGGCCACTGTGTTTCGCTTGCATAGAGATTTGCCGGTTTGATGACAGTGTTGTAATGTCGAAATTTGGTTTGTCTTGACATTATTATTTTTATTATTATTATTATTATTAGTAGTAGTAGTAGTAGTAGTAGTAAGCTATGTACATATTGGCCGTAGAATATTAAACGTCTTAAGAGTTTACTTTTTAGGGGGTACTATTTCAGATAAATATATATAAAGGGGTACGGGAGGAAGAAAAGGCTGGGAACCGCTGCTCTATGCCTTCCTCAATAAACCACTTCCCCCAGGGGCTCACATCTAGTGGGACGTGGTTTGGCGACCACGGGACCCCAGCTGAATCCAGCATTGCTTCCACTAACCTGTGCCAGGCTCCTCTCCGTCTTCTTTCCTCTCGACCTCACTTGGTCAACTCTTGTTCTCTTCCGACCCCGACGGTATTAGGGTATCCGAGGCCTAGGGAGTCTTTCAATTTCCCGCCTTCATTGGCCCTTGCCTCATCTTTCCTGTTCCCTCATTCTTCGAAGGGTCAGCCTTCTTTTTTTCTTTTCATGTTATCTCCTGCCTTCTGAACAAGGTCCTCAAGGAGGCAGGGTGTATGTAGCCCCCACCACTTATGGTGCACCCTGGTTAGTGCTACACCCTCAAGGGCTCACGGCTGGTGGGTTCGGGAGTTGGCGACCCCGAGGGATTCCTGAGCTGGGTCCCTTTTGTCCCCCTTTTCCTCTTACTTTGGCGTGGGCCCTATCCTCTTTTCCTTTCCTATCTGCCTTTCATGGCTCTCCTTCCTTCCAAGTCCCTCAATCCTCATTCTTTGAGGGTTGTGGGCATTTCTTTTCTTCCTGTACTTTATTTGCCTTATCCTTTAATTGTTTACCATTTCTTTTTCTAGTATGTAAGTCTGTAGTTAGTATTAGTTATAGTTTTCATTCTCATCTCATATCTCGCTATCACCCAAACCATTAGGGGCCGATGACCTAGATTTTAGACCCCTTAAAGCAACAATTATCATCATCATCAATAAACCGCCACTGGACTCTTTGTAGTCTCCCAATGAATTAACGTCTGGTGTCTGATATTAAGGACAAGATCTGCCGCACGGAAGCTGGTTGGTAACAGAGAGTAATGTCCTTGGTTCCATACAATATTGCTTGTCTCTACAAGGCTATGTTAGCCATCTTTGTTTCTCAGAAAGGAGCACTTATCTTGAGAGAGATTTGACTAAGCAGCTGTTATATAACCTGACTCATGACTCATCACAACCAGACTGACCACTTTCATTTTCCTCACCGCACCTTGGTTCCACTAATAATTCACAGCGGTAGCTAACTACTCGACTTCACGTTTAGCCTTGGGGGAATGCTAGACTCGGTAGAAGGTCTTCCTCACACCTGAAAAGAGCTGGTCATTTGGCATTAAAAGAAGCTTGGAATTTTTCTTTATACCACGACTTGCGACACCGGTGACTTCGTCCGGTTACCCCGGTATTTTTAACGGTTTGAAAAATGAAAATCCACAGCCTGCTTCCATTCTCCGACCGGGTCAGGAATGGAATGAATGAAGCCCCTATCTAGCGGCGAGGATATGAACTGTGCCGGCTGCCGAGGCCTGACGCACTCCTCTGGGGCAATGATTAAATGAATGACAGATGAAATGAAATGATAGTGGAGAGTGTCGCTGGAATTAAATATTGACAGGGAAAACTGGAGTACCCGAAGAAAAACCTGTCGGCCTCCGTTTTGTCCAGCACAGATATCACATGGAGTGACCGGGATTTGAACCGCGGACCCAGCGGTGAGAGGCCGGCGTGCTGCCGCCAAAGCCACGGAGGCTTCTTTTAACGGTTTACTCAGCTTAAATTTAAAAGGCACACGGACGGCAGGTCACAGACGCAATTCAGAAAAGCCGAGGTGAACAGTGAAACTCCCAACACATATACTCTTCTCTGAAGTCTTAACTCGACACGACTCGACAGTTTGATGCTGACTGAAGGTGGGGCGATAGGCTCACTCGCTAGCTTGTAAACTCGCTCCAAAGCTAGTAATTTAAATTTACACTGAATGGAGATTGTTGGAAGAAATGAAAACGTAAAAACACTTATAGTGGGCGATGCATAAAGATATGCTGTCGCGTATTTTTTTGTAGAACTTTTCATGCTGAACAATTCTTACACTCATAGTATATCAATATTTTTAAGGCAGCTTTGGTGGCCCAAGTTCACGGGCTTAAACACGGCTGAAGTCGTCGGATTTTTAAGAGCATTAAAAATCCCTCAGTTTGCCTTCCTTCTGAGGAGAAGTAAAGCAGGCAGGCCCATGTCATAGATTTATGACATGTAAAAGAACCTACCACTAAATACAATTGTGAGAATGTGTGGGTTAGATTTGATTAACACTCTTTAAGTTCCAACGTTCGCCACCAGGTGCTAGTTGCGATGGCATATAGTAGCAAAGTACTCAGCTGGGTGTCGTTGACGGTAGCATTTGGTAGCAAAAGTAGGAACTATTGAAATTGATCGTCTGCAGTCCTTACCTGAATTACAGATAACACACACTAAACAGCCATCACAATTATACTCTGTGAGGTGCCAGAATGGTATTGACATTTGGCCGGAAATTCCACTTCAGTCACCACCCCTCTGCCCCTTGACCAATCCATGTTCGCATAGTTGATGTCAATACTCTGCGTTGCAATATTACAGTCCACGTGCTTCAGTGCCTGGTCAGCTGTATCTCTGGCTTGTACAGTTTCGCAACTTCGTTCTCAGACCACATGGCGAGACGAGAACTGTCAATCCTCTTCTAGCAGCTCACAGAGTATAACACCGGTTATCAGACAGATAATATACACACACACACAAAGTACACGGGGCTACATGACCGCGTTGTCGCAGCCCCTAAACTGAGGGTTTACCCAGTTGAGATCTCGCGATCCCTAGTGGCCACAACGATAAACGTAAAGTAAGTAATTAAATAAATAAATAAATAACTGTAATTAAATAAGAAGAAGAACATACCAATTACGTAGTAACAAAGAAGTATATAAAACATGAGGCAGGATCTCAGATACCATACGAAAACGAAGGGTTAAATTCTTTGAACATGTTTCAATAATGCCCGATGACAGACTCACTAAGAAAATTTGTAATCACTTCAACGATGCTCGATAGAAAAGGCAACTCTTATGAAGAATGGTTAGCTAACACTAAGAAGGATCTACAAGAAATGAACATCACTGATCGAGTCATCCGCGACAGAACCACTTTTAGAAACAAGATACACACATTTGAGGGGTTCCTAGAGACAGAAACAGCGACCAAGAAGAAACAACATTGGACAGCTGAAAGGAAGGAAGCTGTGAGCAGGAGAATCAAGGAATACTGGCGCCAAAGAACAATGAAATCATGAAGAGTTACTTACGTGGTCCTTGGTTGGCCCAAAACGAAACAATAATAATGATAATAATAATAATAATAGTAATAATTTTTATTTTTTATTTAGTCAATTTACCCTCTAGGTTGGTGGTTCCCACGGACTCAGCGAGGGAACTCACCACTACCGCCTCTATGGGCAGTGTCCTGGAGCTTGGAACATCTGGTCGGGATGGATACAACTGGGGAGGTGTGATCAGCACTTCGCCCAGGCGGCCTCACCTGCAAAGCGAACAGGGGCCTCATGAGGGATGGGATGGAAGATTGGGATGGATAGGCGAGGAAGAGGGAAGGAGGCGGCCGTGGCCTTACAGTAGGTACCATCCCGGCATTTGCCCGAAGACGAAGTGGGAAACCACGGAAAACCATTTCGAAGATGGCTGAGGGGGAATCGAACCCCCTCTACTCATTTGGGCCACCCGAGGCTGAGTAGACCCCGTTCCAGTCCTCGTACCACTTTTCAAATTTCGTGGCAGAGCCGGGAATCGAACCCAGGACCTCCGGGGCGGCAGCTAACCATGCTGACCGCTACGCTACGGAGGCGACTATAATAATAATAATAATAATAATAATATTAATAATAATAATAATAATAATAAGCTACTCTGGGACAGGTCAGTAATCACAGATAGACTTATATCAGCAAACAGGCCAGGCAGTATTCTTATTGATAAAGCGCAGAAGAAAACGCTTCTAATAGATATCGCAGTCCCTAACTCGCATAATATCCAGCACAGTTATGCTGAGAAAGAGACCAAATACATGCCTCTGGCTGAAGAGATCCGACAGATGTGGCGAAAGGAATTTGTCAATGAATTGCCAATCATAATCTCTTCCACAGGTATCATACCGAAGTCGCTGAAGACCAACCTCGATAAACTGGGGCTCCACCATAATCTGTAGACCAGTATGCAGAAAGTAGTTATTTTGGAGACCTGCTCCATAGTTCGTTCATTCCTCAACCTACCAGTATAGAGAACTCCACTCCATCTTGCAACAAATGCCGATGAAATGGTGAATCCTACCCAACGATATGCTGAACATATGAGATAATAATAATAATAATAATAATAATAATAATAATAATAATAATAATAATAATAATAATAATAAGTTTCACTACCACACTGACAAGGGGAGGATACGATGCATGGGTCACCGATTCGAACCATCCTTAGTACACGTGTAGGGCATGACCAGGCGTATATCAGGTGCAAGTAGGTTATCGAGAAATTAATTAATTGCTATTAGAGTGCGGCGTCCATGTACGTTGTACGCTAGCTTCAACCCAACGAGCGCGTGGTGTGGCGGTAAGAGACTTGCTTCGTACGCGCGGGGTCACTGGATCGAATCCCACCGGTGAGCCTTTGCAGTGTGTTGTGTGTGTGTGTTGTTTTTTTTGTAACCATTGGCTATTTCCAACCACTACTCATAGCATGAGTCACTGCTTGCGGGGTGGTCTGATGATTGACAGACATGCAATGAACTGAACAGACTGGGCCTTCAATGTATAAATGTATACATATACTAGAATGCACCTGACCGTGTATAATACCAATGTATTTGCAATGCCAATACTATACATTATGTTTTTTGATTATTTATTTTATTTAGTCAATTTACCCGCTAGGTTGGTGGTTCCCACGGACTCAGCGAGGGAACTCACCACTACCGCCTCTATGGGCAGTGTCCTGGAGCTTGGAACATCTGGTCGGGATGGATACAACTGGGGAGGTGTGATCAGCACTTCGCCCAGGCGGCCTCACCTGCAAAGTGAACAGGGGCCTCTTGAGGGATGGGAAGGGGTAGAAGATTGGGATGAATAGGCTAGGAAGAGGGAAGGAGGCGGCCGTGGCCTTACAGTAGGTACCATCCCGGCATTTGCCCGAAGACGAAGTGGGAAACCACGGAAAACCACTTCGAGGATGGCTGAGGTGGGAATCGAACCCCCTCTACTCATTTGGACCACCCGAGGCTGAGTAGACCCGTTCCAGTCCTCATACCACTTGTCAAATTTTGTGGCAGAGCCGGGAATCGAACCCAGGACCTCCGGGGCGGCAGCTAACCATGCTGACCACTACGCTACGGAGGCGACCTATACATTATGTTATGTCACAAACATTGACCTGGATACGATGATTTCAGAATCCCTTTTCCGGCTCACATAATACGTTATTACAATTACGAAAAAAAAAAAACAGATCACAAAGGATCTCCAGTGGGATTCGATCCAGCGACCCCACGCTTACGAAGAAGGGCTCATACCCCTGCATCACGTTCGTTGGGTTCTCGCCAGCGTACAACGCGCATACAATAGACACCGCACTGCATTTATTGCAATTAATTAATTTCTCGGAAACGGCTGAGAAGCGCACCCTCCTACTTGCACCTGATATACGCCTGGTCATGTCCTACACGTGTACTAAGGATGGTTCGAATCGGTGACCCATGCATCGTATCCTCCCCTTGTGAGAGGCACCGAATAAAACAACCTGAAATGTATTTTTTTGACCTAAAAGTCCGCGATCTAGTTATAACAGCACAAAATGCGGTCTGTCTACGTCAGATCACAGGAGATAGCTGAAGCAACAGTGGATGCATCCAAACACTGTCTTGATGAGGACATAAACCAGAAGCTTACTCCTGTGGTCCTAAAAACCGCCGCCATAATTTTCTCCATGGATAGAACGATTTGGACTTTAGTTAATTAGTTATTGAGGTTTTAAGGGGCAGATCTACGAGGTCATCTGCCCCCCTTAACACAGATTAAAGTATACACATTTAGAATGAAGTTAAGAATTTTGACGTACCGGTATATGAAAAGATCAAAAATGAATAAAACAAAAAAACTAATAATTATAATAATAAACAAAAAAATAAACAAAATAAACAAATAATAAACAAAATGTCTACAAGAAGAAATTAATATCCATTAACTCCAAGATACGACATTACTGCACAGTAATATGACTGGAGGCTTTATATGGTGCCCAATGCCTTGCTATGAGTAGAAAGGGTATGATCAAGAAGCTAGAAATAAGAGAAAGGCAGATCTCGTGAAAAATCCTTGGTCCAATCAAAGAAAATTGTGAATTCAGAAGACGACACAATCATGAACTCTACTCACATGTAGAAAAGATCACGGACACCATTCGTAAGAGAAGGATAGTTTTCTATGGCCACATTGCTCGTACGAGTTCTACAAGGTTGAGCAATAATATCTTCAGTTTTCTTCTTAACAAGAAAACCAAGACGGCGGGGTTCACCGAAGTAGAAAAAGACTTGCGTGAAGTGGGAATAACCCTGGAGGATATCCAGAAACGTGTTCCACTAAAGTCGAAACTCCAAGAATATCATGGATTCCAAGAAAAGCCAAAAATAAAACTGGCAAGACATGGACTGAAGCGAGGATGGAACAACATAGGAAACGAATGCGGGAATACTGGGCGAACGTTAAGGCCCAGGAGGAAAGACATGGGAAAGGGCAGTTAAAATAGCGTGCGAATCTTTTCTCTATTGTTATTATTACCTATAAGTGACAGTGAAAGTGGTGATTTGGAACAGTGGCTATTAATAGAGAATCTTGCAGTGTTACGGTTATAGTTTAAAGTGAATTTTGCTGTGGTGTACTGCGGTTAGTGATCTGTATTATAGGAAGTGCTATCTATTTTATACAGCAATTTTTTCACTCAAAACCTAACTCAGGAAAAATTCCTATAGGATCCGCCATTTTAGTATAGGTAACTCAAGGAATACCGAAGTGCAGTTCAAAGAGGATATAAATCTTGTAGATATAACACTTCGGAATAACCAACAAGAACACCGAGTCAAGGAGTTTAAAGATAAGCAGGCTTAGATTCTTCCTGTGAAAGTGCTGTGTTAACGAAGTGTCAAATCGAGATATTTGAAGAGAGCACTTGGAGTAGCGAGAACGACCAAGTCCAGACTGGTATATGAACTGGCAAGGGAACCGTTCTACATAGAGGACCTGAAACTCAAGCTGCTCCTATCTCACACCAAGCAAGTATCTCAATTAATAGAGCCAAGGAAACAAAAAACAAAAGAAATACCCGAAGACTTTTACGCTACAGACGCCATTATTGAGAGGAGATGGGCAAAAGCGAACCAGGAACTGCGATCGGTGCTAACCAGACTTTCAGTGCACGGCTATCACCACAAGATATGTAGAAATGACAAATTTCACGAACCAAACAATGCATGTGTATGCGTACTATGCAACGAACATTGTGAAAAATACCACCTAACTAAATGTCGTACGAGGACAAAGTCAATCATTGACTGTAGCAAAGATTAGAGCTAAATATATCAAACATTGTACATAGGATATAAGTCTTTATGTATGCACATTTGTGCGCATTGTATGTAATAATAAATACATATTCCAACTACAGAATTAATATTAAAAGTGATAGCGATAGTGAAATTTAGTGCAGTGCATCAATATAAAAGTAGAATTGTAAAGAAATAAAACGTGAAAGTGTTTTTTAGGATTAAATCAATCTTTGTCTAAACATACGGAAATATCCGCCATTTTGGAATCCAAAGTCCATAAATAAATAGAGTACTCATAGGATGCCGACACAACAAGTGAATAGTAGTTCCACAATCTCCGAGGAAGTGGAGGGTAACGTCTATGTGTACCCAAGATGCAGCAAAGATGTTGCAAATGAGTGTCAAGCTGTAGGCTGCGATCGCCTTTGCACGCGATGGTTTCATCGAGAATGTGCAGGAGTTAGCATGGGGGAATACAACTCCATGAATTCCAAGAAATGCTCACTGTTATGGCTGTGTCCTGAATGCAGTAATGATTACATGAAATTCAGGAAGGCATTGCCAAAAGAGGAAGACAAAATTAAAGAATTGAGAGAATGCATGGAAAGGAAAGATGCTGAAAATAAACTTATCCATGAAGAGACACGCAATGAATTAACTATGATTAAAAATATGATCGCATCGTTGAATATTAGGTTGCAGGGAAATTTGCAAAGTCCTAACTTCTGAATAACCGACTATACCAAATGATAGAGAAATTCATCCCTGAAGAGCAATTCGGGTTCACCAAGGGCAAATCAACTTTACACGCTGTGAAATACCTTAAGGACGAAATCGAGGAAGTTTTGAAATACCGGAGAGGAAAGATTCATGTGATTTTCGTGGATTAGACCAAGGCATTTGACCTTTTAAATAGATCCACTATAATAGAAAAACTGGAAGGATTCATAGGGGAAAATTACATCACGAGAATTATTAGAGATATACTTGGCCGTAACTTGGTACAAATAGATGATAGTGTTGATCGATCCAGGCCACTAGAACAGAAAAATGGCGTGTTGCAGGGAAATCCACTTAGCCCACTATTGTTCAATATAGCAACATCAGATATCATCAAATGCATCAAAGCAGACGTCAAAATACTGGCATAAGCTGATGACATGGTTCTTATGTCACCCGAGATAACAAAACTTCAAGAAGTCTTTGACCAGGTGGAAAAGTGGGCCACCAAAAAAGAACTGCAAATTAACGAAAAGAAAACCGTTGTAATGACATTCAGGAAAGGAGGCAAATCAGCAACCAATGACAAGATCACATACAGAAATGAACCAATAACAACTGTTCCATACTTTGAATACTTAGGAACCACATTACAGATATATGGACATGTCTTTACGATACATGTCAAAGAAAGAATAACAGCTGCGACCTTAGCTATGATAAGTCTAAAAACTCTTCCACAGATCTCGCTAGTAACAGCAATGGATATATTTAAATTGAAAATTACGCCCATCATTACATACGGCATGGAGTTAATTTGGGAACACCTTACCAAAAGTAATCTAACGGACTTAGAAAAAGTAAAAGCAAAATTCCTAAAAAAGACGTTGGGTGTATCAAAGTACACCCGTTCGCGCCTGGTATATGTGCTGGCTAGGGGAAAAACAAGATGTTCAGTAAAGAACATATAGCCTACTTTCTCCTAAATGCATGGGTATTGTTATAACTCTTTGTCCTTTTCAAGGAGTATGATTGAATGTTGGTTGTAGTAGCTTGTTGAAATACAACGTGCTATAGGGATATTAAACATGAATATGAGGTGCCCTTTGCTAGTGCTACCTCTGTACCAAATTTCGTTCCATTCGGTTTCACCGTGTTTGAATTAATAGGGAGAATCGATTTTGACACAAAGATGGCCGCCATCCGCAAACTATTAGGCGAATGACCTATTAGATTGGTCAAAGATTGCTCCCTCCATAAAGGTATGTAGTTGCAAAATTTGGTAGAGATCGGATGATTAGGTTAATCGTAATTTGATTTAAGCTTTGAACATTCGTGTGGCCGCCATTACGTTTCAGTCAAGATGGTGGCGATATAAATCATGACACTTAGGTGCCCTTTGCTAGTGCTACCTCTGTACCAAATTTCGTTCCATTCGGTTCCACCGTGTTCGAATTAATAGGGGGAATCAATTTTGACATAAAGATGGCCGCCACCCGCAAACTATTAGGCTAATAACCTATTAGATTGGTCAAAGGATGCTCCCTCTATAAAGGTATGTAGTTGCAAAATTTGGTAGAGATCGGATGATTAGGTTAATCGTAATTTGATTTAAGCTTTGAACATTCGTGTGGCCGCCATTACGTTTCTGTCAAGATGGCGGCGATATAAAACATGACACTGAGGTGCCCTTTGCTAGTGCTACCTCTGTACCAAATTTCGTTCCATTTGGTTTCACCGTGTTTGAATTAATAGGGGGAATTGATTTTCACACAAAGATGGCCGCCATCCGCAAACTATTAGGCTTATGACCTAGTTATTTGGTCAAAGGATGCTTCCTCTATAAAGGTATGTTGTTGCAAAATTTGGTAGAGATCGGATGATTAGGTTAATCGTAATTTGATTTAAGCTTTGAACATTTGTGTGGCCGCCATTACGTTTCCGTCAAGATGGCGGCGATATAAAACATGACACTGAGGTGCCTTTTGTTAGTACTACCTCTGTACCAAATTTCGTTCCATTCGGTTGCACCGTGTTCGAATTAATAGGGGGAATCGATTTTCACACAAAGATGGCCGCCATCCGCAAACTATTACGCTGATGACTTATTAGTTTAGTCAAAGGATGCTCCCCCCATAAAGGTATGTTGTTGAAAAATTTGGTAGAGATCGGATGATTAGGTTAGTCGTAATTTGATTTAAGCTTTGAACATTTGTGTGGCCGCCATTACGTTTCCGTCAAGATGGCGGCGATATAAAACATGACACTGAGGTGTCCTTTGCTAGTGCTACCTTTGTACCAAATTTCGTTCAATTCGCATTCACCGTGTTCGAATTGATAGGGGGGGACAGACATTCAGAGTACACACACTCACACACACACAGACACACACACACACAGACTCACACACACACACACACACACAGACAGACACACTTTTTTCGCCCTGTAGTGATCTCATAAGTCTACTTTCATTTTTTGCAAAAATCGAAAGTAGGCTAAAAATCATAGAAGATCTTCGCCTGCAATTACATCTACCCTCTACACATGCGTATCAGTGCTTGCTTATAGATCTTCAAAGAAAAAGGGAAGACATAGGCTGGAGTTTTACACTACAGACGCAATGTTAATCAGTGATTGGAAAAAGCCAGGATATGAACTAAGACACTTAATGACGCGCTTCGCTGTTCACGGTTTTCACCACCGGGTATGGAGCAGAGTCGACTATCATGAACCACAAGAGTTACAGTGTATATGCAAATTGTGCGGAAGAAGCTGTGAGAGGTACCACGCAATGTTTTGCGGGAAAAGACTAGTGTCGCTGACTAAATTCTGTCTCGATGTTGAGAACTAATATGTTTTCTTTGCACATTGTTCGAAACTTTTCTCTATTATTATTATTATTATTATTATTATTATTATTAAATAGCGTGGTCCGTAGATGGCCGAAACGACAGGAAGGGTCGAGGACATGGACTGTAGGGGCAGACCAAGGTTAGAATATGTTAAATAGATTGCCTCGGATGTAGGGTGTGGTAGCTATGTAGAGA
This sequence comes from Meconema thalassinum, assembly GCA_946902985.2. Lineage (NCBI taxonomy): Eukaryota > Metazoa > Arthropoda > Insecta > Orthoptera > Tettigoniidae > Meconema > Meconema thalassinum. The sequence goes on from OX336388.2 coordinate 117,741,474, forward strand.
TGAAACGATTATCTCAGGACAGGGAGGCATGGAGGGCTGCATCAAACCAGTCAAAAGACTGAAGACTCAAACAACAACAACAAAACAACGGAAAATCAAAATATTCAGAATTCAGAAAAGAACAAGTCTTTGAGACAATGTACACTGGAAAATTTAGATTGCTGGCCCTAACCCACTCTCACTCATAAAGCGGATGACGAGATCAGCAGCCACCGCGTCATCAGCTAATCTAAGTTTGAGTGTCATCTGCAAACCAAGGTTTCCTCGTAAGTCAGCAAGATCCACACACTCAAACGGCTCCACAGGTACAAAGTAGGTGGTCTTCCCTTCTTATTAGGTACGAGTGGGTTGATATTGCATGACCTATCCTTAAGCTACACAAAAAGACAGACTCCCTCTGAGACCGTAAAGAGCTTCGCCACACACGAGTAGTTTCCTTAATCGCTTTCAGTTTACTGGGCATTGGACTTGCTTGCAAAGTGACCAACAAGGATTGTTTCCAAGACATGGATGTTCATTTCGTATCCGATTTTGCATGAAGCACACACTTTTCATCTCCTGTTATGATACGCAAGAACCTGACCACATTATGCACTTTCACATTGGACCATGCTTCCGCGTGCGCGGCCATTTTTAACAGGTATTGCGAGGGTCTGACGTAATACGCGCACCTAGAGCACTTCGTTACCGAAGCTGCAAACGTACGCATAACGGAGACGGAGATACAATCTTATTGCTAATGTATGCTGTGTTCAAACTGTCATATATATTTCTCCACTATTCTGAGGTAGGTTGGTTGGTTGGTTCTTAAGTTTAGGGGCTGTGACAACGCGGTCATGTAGCTCCGTGTACCTTGGGTGTGTGTAGAAACTGTCTGATAACCGGTGTTAATTGTGATGACTGTATTTGTGTGTGTTATCTGTTTTTCTTAAATTTAAGTACTGCAACTTAGAATTCTTCAAATAGTTCCTACTTTTGCCGCCAAGCGCCACCGTCAACGACTACTAGGCCAAGTTCAGAACTTAGCTACTAGACGCCACCACAGTCGGCTCTTGGCAACGAACGTAGAAACCTAAGAGCGTTGTTTATATTCTTAATCTATCCAATTCACACAGGTGCAATTAGTGGAAGGTTCTTTAACATGCCATAAATCTATGACATGGGACCGCCGGCCTTACTTCCCCTCCGAAGGAAGGCATACTGAGGGATTTTTAACGCTCTTAAAAAATCCTACGGCTTCGGCCGGGTTGGAACCCGCTATCTTGGGCATAGAAGCTCAGCATCCTACCGACTACGCCACCGAAGCCGCCTTACTCTGAGGTACATCGAATCATAGATATGATATTATTATTATTATTATTAACCAGTAACCCAGCCGGCTTCGCCCAGTATCTGGAACGGTTTCCCCAACGTAAACTTAAAGGCGTATTTTTATTTCAATTTAAATATCTTGGAGAGTGGATAGATCCCAACACCTTGGAGAAAGAAGCCTTTACATCACGGATCAGAAAAATGGATACGGCATATCAACGAACTCAAAATGTCTACAAGAAGAAATCAATATCCATTAACGCCAAGATATGACATTACTGCACAGTAATACGGCCGTAGGCTTTATATGGTGCCGAATGCCTTGCTGTGAGTAGAAAGGGTATGATCCAGAAGCTAAAAATAAGAGAAAGGCAGATCTTGAGAAAAATCCTAGGTCCAATCAAAGAAAATGGTGAGTTCAGAAGACGACATCATGTAGAAAATATCACGGACACCATTCGTAAGAGGATAGAAATGGATAGTTTTCTATGGCTACATTGCTCGTATGAGTTCTACAAAGTTGAGCAATAGGATCTTCAGTTTTCTTGTTAACAAGAAAACCAAGGCGGCGGGGTTCACCGAGGTAGAAAAAGACCTGCGTGAAGTGGGAATAATCCAGGAGGATAGGATATCCAGAAACGTGTTCCACTAAAGTCCAAACTCCAAGAACAACATGGATTCCAAGAAAAGCTAAAAATAAAACTGGCAAGACATGGACTGAAGCGAGGAATGAACAGCATAGGAAACGAATGCGGGGATACTGGGCGAACGTTAAGGCCCAGGCGCAAAGACATGGACAAGGGCAGTTAAATAGCGTGGTCCGTAGATGGCCGAAACGACAGCAAGAAGAAGAAACTACGACCTATATCCGTTTTCCGTCTCGGGATGATTGGTTAAAATCACTGACTGGACAATTAATTATATTATCATGGAGATGCATGTGCAACGATTTCTTGTCAGACGTAATTTAAGAATGGCGAGGTGCATGAAACACAAATTCCCCTTCCGTCCAATCTAAACTTGACTGTGTATTCTGCGGAACGAAGGCTGAAACTGGGGTGATAGGCTTGCTCGCTAGCTAGCTCGCCGAAACTAGTAATAATTGAACGGAGATTATAGTGGGCGATGTATTAAAGATTGATATATGTTGTCACGGACTTTTATGTAGACATACTGAACAATTCTTACACTCATAGTATTGTACCCGTTCGTCCTGGGAATGCGATGACCCATCTGCTATAACATCGCATTCCTGGAGTTCCGGGACAGAGCGGAGTTAAATGAACCTCTAGTCAAATAAGGAATGTGTCGGAAATTCAGCTGAGTTATCGAAAAAGCAGTGGGTATCACGAGACAAAGTATCTCTAGGGTCATTACGGGCTTAAGTTTAATAGAAATAATGCAAATATAAATGGGCGCCATCAACTGAATTCCTAGCAAACCACTTCCTTTCCGGATAAGCCTTACTCAAGACAAGGAAAGAAAAAAGGAACATCACACCATCATCAGATCACAACTAAGATAAAAACAAATTTATTTTACTTTGATAGTCAGACAGACATTTTAAATATAACTCCTACCTAAGAGTATGGTCGAATGCCAACGTTAAATTGTCATTCTCCAAAAATCGAACCATCTCTTTTCTAATCCAAAATTATTTCATCCACATAACAGAAAAATCTCTAAAGTTCTCTTGGGTTCTCAGGATCACTGTAGCACTATGTCTTTCGTCACTGACATTTGTGAAACCTGAGACCTAATTTCTCTTTAATTTAACATCATCAATGTGGATTTAAAAAAGTTATTAATCTGTCTAAACATACACATATTATAATCACACATATTAAACATCACGTAATTTATGGTTTGCATGGCATAATTTAAATGTTGAACATGTTAGTCAAATGCTCCTAAATACTGAATAATTAATTTACACTATTTACATTGTCATTCATAATCACTTATCTGTGAATTACAGAAAATTCATGGCTCATTGGTCATCGTTATCGTCATCATCAAAATTAAACATTTCTCACATTAATTCTCACTTCAAAATTTTACATATTCCTGTCAGAATCATTAATTCATCACCATTACATCATTTAAATTCTCAACTCAAGTTGCAATTCCTTCAAATTATCTTTCAATTAAATTTATTTAATTCCATATAAATTCATTAATCATCAGCTTCTTTAAATAATTATCACCTTCTAATTCAGTTATTCATCATCATTACAATCGTCTATTAATTTATCTCAAATCAGTTTAATTTATCCTATATTTAATTCATCCATTTATTTAATTCATTGATTTATTTAATTCATCAATTTATTCCAAAATTTAATTTATCAACTTATTTAAATTTCAATCTTCTGGTTATTTAGATTTTATTATTTCATCTAGTCATTCTGATTTTTATTTCATTAGGTCAGATCGTTAATATGCTTAAATCTCAGATTATTATTTCATTAATTATTATTTTCAGAAAATCTTGTATTATCAACTTTATTTATTTGTTTAATTTCCTAACAAATTGTTTAATATGGTTTATAGAACGTTGTCTTACAGTTTTATCACTTCCAAGTTATATCTCGTATTTAATTTATCATGCCAAAAATATTATTGTCCCCACGACATCACGTTGGATCTAACTATCCACAACGACATTACATTTCCTCAATACTTCAAATATCACATTTGAATACAACAATAATTCCACAAAACTCCATAAATATTCAGCACATACAGCATGAATCTCAACAATTACGCCAGACTGGGTACGACGACCTCATGTCTGCTTCAAAATACATTAGCAACATTGCTACTATCACATGGCAACTTCCACAAAATGCCTACCACAAACTCCACTTAACCATGTTGCATGATCTACAAAAAATATATAACTGGCTTCAAATTATCAACGCACACAATCTCCAATAACTGTAATTAATCTGATCACATCTAGACAACTTCTTAAACAATTGGAAAAAATATATTACCTCAGTAATTTAAGATCTGCTTTCAAATAGCATAAATTCTCTTACAATTTTCATAACTCACATCACAGAAAAACACCAATGTGCTATAATCTCTCATATCAAAATCTGCAATACTGATCTGCCTTGAAGTAAATTTGACCATTAATGATTAATCTTACAAGATTCAGTTACTTTAAATCTTTCTCAAAGGTATCAAACACAATTATAAAAATCATCAAAGCATCAGCTGTAACAGCTGTTAAACTGAAATTACTCTCAAAAGAGTATAGCAACAAAATATTGGATTGGCAAACAAGAATTACTAAATGCAATCCTGCTGACATTTATCGTTACTTTATTTAACAAAATTTCGACTGATATGTGACTAGTAGTTCCTTGTTTGATTCACTTACAATCTCGTGTACACTCGGATGATAAAAATGAGTCCCTCAATGGCAAGTAAGATGTGTAACCACCATACAGTCGTATAAATACGAAAGACCTCGCCCCGTCGACTTGGATGATAGTTCCCTGAACGATGGGTAAGATGAGTACCACCATACAATCGTATAAATACGAAAGACCCCATCTCGTAGGCTATATGAGTGAATGTACCAGATAGGAATCAACAAGTTTCTAGTTGTCATATAAAAGCGATGTTCATTCACTAAAGTGAATAACTTCTTAATATCTCCAAACAATCCAATGGAAAAAATCCCTACTGATGAATAATACACACTCGCTAGTATGCAATGAACTGACGAAGTAATTTTAGATAATCAATTGCAGATCACGAGTTTGAAATACTCGTTACACAAAAAAAACTATTTATGAAAAATATCCTAGCTGGAAAAATGTCTAAAAGACCAAACATCTGCTTAATAAAGCCAACCAATGGTGAGAATATCGTATAATGATGCCTGCCATATCATATGGTCACTCCATATTCTAGCAAATTCGAAGTATATAAAGTCAAACCATGTCTTAATAATCGTATCACTCCTATTAGAAAAATATACATGTGTGCCCAGTATTCATGAAAATAATCGTATCAGGTAGTTATGACTCTTACAGTACCTTTTCAAAATCAGCTGTTATTAAATTTCCAAGATCGTCGATTTTCCCTACATAATGAATTTCTCGAAAGATCGGCGTGAATATCATTCCATCCATGAAATGACGATTGCATTCGAAATCCCAAAGTGAATCAGCTGGTGGACCTCCTCTCGTCAGGAATCGAATCCATCGCTCTGCGGTGCCATCTTGTCTCTATCTGCGTCTACTCTGACATGTTGAACTTCGGATTACCCATAGCGGATATTGTCCAACTCCTCTCGAAAATGTTCATGGAAACAGCGGACCCTCTACTCCTCTTCTACGTTACGCCACTGTTCCATTAAATGTTCAGTTTGAGTATTGAAAGATCAATCTCCGACAACTGCTAAGTCTCACTTTCGTAAAATAAAATTTTACATGAGAGTGTTCAAGTTTACGAAACACCCTGTAGTTGTCTGTATTTGGTAATTCATGAAACTGCATAAGAAATAAATTTCATTAATGCACGATATAATGTTCATCAGTGCCTATGCTAACAACATTCCGTTTGCTTGAAATTGTTAAAGTAACTTTGAATGCGTTATGGAAAAGCATAGCCATAAAGTTATTCAGAAGAACTATGTTCAAACTGCGTTGAAATGTAGCTTGTAATAAAGTCTTCAACTACTTGCAGTGCTGTTCTAACATATCCCGGCCGTCTGTGATTGCTTGCTCGGCAAGTCCGCCTGGATCAATGACCTGCTTGGCGTTCGCTGCTCGGCGATGCTGAAACTGTCGCCTACACTCTGCCGTGACAGTTTCGGTATGCTACGCGACCTTCACCGTGCGTCTCGCTTGCGCTACAGAGCTCGACCCTACTTGCTCGACTGACAGAGCTCCACTGAATGTGCTGGCACTGTCTTCTCACTTATCTGCCTGGCGCAGACACGTGGTGTTCACCCCCACCACAGTGCTCTCGCGTCACGATCATAGTCTCGAACCCACATCATCTCGGCTATTCCGTTATAAAATAACTTAAGGGTTATCTAACTTCCTTACAATTATTTCCACATATAATGCATGTTATATATCCTCTTCTAAGATGTTTAAATACCATATTCCATACATATCTCAATAAAGCTTCACATCTCTATCCATAATTCCATCTTCTTACAGATGTCAGTGCCTCCTTGATCCTAGACCTCCTACGTCATCTTGACATTCTTCTTGACTCGATCGGTGCGCTATCTTTTCCTAACTCTTCTCAAAACCTCAACTACGGCTTAATGTCTGCTGGCGTAGCCGATAGCCTAAACTAGGTATCGGGTACAGTATATAGATATTTTTAATGGTTTAGGCAGCGTAAGCTTAAAAGGCGCACGGACGGCAGGTTTTTCTTCGAAACGATTCACTGGAATCGTTACTGCTCGGCTTCCTTTGGTCATAAATGGATGTTCCATCCTAGAGAAATCCTTTACAGAATGGTGAAAACCGCATTAAAATCCATCCAGTGGTTCTTGAGATTACCCGTTACATCCAAGAATCGGGGACTTTGTTTTAATACTATGTAGAGATCAATCATCTTAGACGTCATGTACTGAACATTTTAATATTGTGCCCTTGAGGTGATCGTCAGCTCCGGGCTGGACACCAACCGGTCACTCATTTAATAGTAGTAGAAGATATGAACACTCACCAGTCCCTCTGCCGGTACGATGAATCGCACTTCATCGTTTTCACCTTTGGGAAGGATCAAACTCTGGGAGGGGCGCTCCATCATGTACAGAATGGCCGCAGGGTCGCTGATGGACAAGGGGCCTCTTTGTTGCTATACAAACAAATAAACGAACACACATTAGTACATTCAGTTGTTCATAGGAGGCCTTGATGTTATTATACAAACAATTGAACGATAATTAATTCAGGTGTTCATAGGAGGCTTTGTTGTTGCTATGCAAGTAAATAAACACATATTAGTTATTCAGGTGATCTTAGGAGGCTTTGTTGATGCTATACAAACAAATGAACAATAATTCAATCAGGTGTTCTTAGGAGGCTTTGCTGTTGCAATACAAACAAATGAACGTTAGTTCATTCAGGCGTTCATAGGAGGCTTTGTTGTTGCTATACAAACAAATGAACAATAATTCATTCAGTTGTTCATATGAGGCTTTGTTGTTGCTATACAAACAAATGAACAATAATTCATTCAGGCGTTCACAGGAGGCTTTGTTGTTGCTATACAAACAAATGAACAATAGTTCATTCAGGTGTTCATATGAGGTTTTGTTGTTGCTATACAAACAAATGAACGTTAGTTCATTCAGGCGTTAACAGGAGGCTTCGTTGTTGCTTTACAAACAAATCAACAATAACTCATTCTGGTATTCATATGAGGTTTTGTTGTTGATATACAAACAAATGAACGTTAGTTCATTCAGGCGTTCATAGGAGGCTTTGTTGTTGCTATACAAACAAATGAACAATAGTTGATTCAGGCGTTCATAGGAGGCTTTGTTGTTGCTATACAAACAAATGAACAATAGTTCATTCGGGCGTCCATTGGAGGCTTTGTTGTTGCTATACAAACAAATGAACAATAGTTCATTCAGGCGTTCATAGGAGGCTTTGCTGTTGCTATACAAACAAATGAACAATAGTTCATTCAGGTGTTGATAGGAGGCTTTGTTGTTGCTATACAAACAAATGAACGTTAGTTCATTCAGGCGTTCATAGGAGACTTTGTTGTTGCTATACAAACAAATGAACAATAGTTCATTCAGGTGTTCATAGGAGACTTTGTTGTTGCTATACAAACAAATGAACAATAGTTCATTTAGGCGCTCATAGGAGACTTTGTTGTTGCTATACAAACAAATGAACAATAGTTCATTCAGGCGCTCATAGGAGACTTAGTTGTTGCTATACAAACAAATGAACAATAGTTCATTCAAGCGTTCATAGGAGACTTTGTTGTTGCTATACAAACAAATGAACAATAGTTCATTCAGGCGCTCATAGGAGACTTTGTTGTTGCTATACAAACAAATGAACAATAGTTCATTCAGGTGTTCATAGGAGGCTTTGTTGTTGCTATACAAACAAATGAGCAATAGTTCATTCAGGCATTCATAGGAGGCTTTGTTGTTGCTATACAAACAAATGAACAATAGTTCATTCAGGCGTTCATAGGAGGCTTTGTTGTTGCTATAAAAACAAATGAACACTAATTCATTCAGGTGTTTATAGGAGGTTTTGTTGTTGCTATACAAACAAATGAACGTTAGTTCATTCGGGTGTTTGTATGAGACTTTGCTGTTGCTACACAAACAAATGAACAATAGTTCATTCAGGTGTTCATAGCATGGAGGAAAGAATAAGAGGAGATGCCCTGAGCTCGTTTGAGTGAAGCCAAGCGCCGCGTGCAAAGTGGACGTAACCTTAACTTGTATTCGGTGTTCCGTGACTTGCATATGGTTGTACGAATCGAATAAGTGTTCTGTTTATTGATTTTAAGGTTCGTATTCTTGATTATCAAAATACCGACAGTAGTGGCTACGCTGGCTAAAGCGCAGCATTAGGTCATGGGGCCAAGCTCTCTGCTGACTCGGTAGACGCGTGGGTTCGAGCCCCACCGTCGGCCGTCCTTGAAATGGTTTTCCGTGGTTTCTCATTTTCAACACCAGGCAATTGCTGGGACGGTACCTTCTGACAGTCCACGGCCGCTTCCTTTCACATCCTTGCCCAGTTTCATTCACCATCATTCATTTCATCTCTCATTAACTCCTCTCACGAGGTTGGCGTCAGGAAGGGCATCCGGCCGTAAAAACCATCGCCACAAATACTTTCATCGCATCTCATCCCCGACCCCGTTGGAAAACGGGAATAATAAGGGGTAGACATACAATTCTTGATTATCAAAATGTGTACCGGTACGAACAAAGAGTGAAAGTGACTGTGCTCAAAATTAGGCCTAAAAACTGTTGAATACCTCAACACCAAATAGACCTTAAAAAATCAATTTGGTGTAAATACCGTGATTAATTCGGTATCATTATGATAGTTCCCAAGATGTTCCTTCTTTGGTATAACTCGCACCTTCAGACACCTGTATTCAATTTAATCACTGTTTCAGCGTATAATTACGTTTTGCCGCGTCTTTCTCACAAGACTAGCCTTGCATAGGTGCTCTCATATTTCTATTAAAATTGGCTTTTAAAACGATAACGCAGCTTATTTGTGCCAAGTACCGTGATGTACAGATTGTATTCTGCCTATCCAAGAAAAAATCTTGACTTGTCATTGCAGTTTTATGTCACTAAAATCCAAGACTAGTTGGGGTGGTTTACGGCTTTAAGCATAAGGACAGCCATTTTCTTGCTACCCAAAGTGGGCGTGCCGTTTGGCTTCAGCAGCTTGCACTAGACAGCGCAGCGAAAGCATCTCCTACCGTTCTTTCCTCCATGGTTCATAGGGGGCTTTGCTGTTGCTATACAAACAAATGAACAATAGTTCATTCAGATGTTCATAGGAGGCTTTGCTGTTGCTATACAAACAAATGAACGTTTTGCCTATGTGATAGAAGCCATGAACAGCCACACAGCGCTGTCATACATGTGGAACAGTGTTGCTACGATCGCGTGCTGCAGTAAGTCTCACTCTTTGTATCTAGGATTACACTCTACAGTGGAACCTCGTTATCTCGAACAGCCATTATTTGAATTATAATTTGTATGTTTCGTGACTGAAATGAATACATCTTATAGATATTTAGTGTTGATTTTGATCATCTTTAGCTCTATGTTTTTTTTTGTCACAATATTGGTCGTGTACCAAAAACTACTGCTAAAAATTTAGAGAAAGTACTCCTTTCTATATAGTACATTATGCAACGAGCCTATAATGGCAATAATTAAGACACGAGTATGTTAATAAGACGAGCGAAGCGTTTTAATTACCATTATAGGCGAGTTGCATACGACTGTTTATGACCGACGGTAATTATAACTATTTTATGTTCGGACATAATATTCATAAATATCTGTCGAGATTTCGCCAGTTTTATGTATTGAACAGAGCGCATGGGACGCAGAGAATACCCCACTATGACACTAGAAGCCACGCAGTGGAATTTAAAATAGAAGGCCATGGAAGTCAGCGGAGGTGCGATGCTATCCTTACCTAATTGGTCACACAACTGTTTCTTGAGCTCTGATTGGTGGGAGAAACTGTTTCATAATGAAAAATGACCCTCATTATGATACAGTTTTCTGACATATAATATTTACATCTTGGGAACTATCATAATGATGCCGAACTAATCACGGTATTTACACCAAATTGAGTTTTAAGTTCTTATTGGTGTTGAGGCATTCATCAGTTTTTAGGCCTAATTTCGAGCACAGCCACTTTCACTCATTGGTCGTACACATTTTGATATTCAAGAATACGAACCTTAAAATTAATAAACAGATCACTTAAAAAACGACTCATAATTGCACAAAAATACGGCATAGACTATACTTTTCGGTACCGTACGGTGTTTTGTTTGTGGGGGTAGAAACTTGGCGATTAGCCTCGAATTGATTAATTACGTAGGCTTACCGTAATTATTGACCGACAGCTGTTTGATAATTTGGGATTTGCAGAGGAATGGCTTTTTTTTTTGTATGAAGGGTAAATACCGAATACAAGAGTTAAGATCACGCCCACTTTGGACGCAGCGATTGGCTTCACTCAAACGAGCTCAGGGCATCTCCTCTTATTATTTTCTCCATGCGGCATGCACCGTATTGCCAAGCCCACGCATTCGGTACTATATCGCATCCAGCAGACCAATGGTTTTCGCCTAGACCAATAATGGTTTTTGTCACGCAGAGAGGGGGTAGTCACGCATCAATAATCTTTATCCAGGCCAATAGTTTTGCCTTTTATTTCATTATTCACGTGTCATGTGGTGAATTTTGTATCGGACATGTTGGCAACGGGTGACAACGGGTATGACGTCAATGTAAGATGGCGTCGACCATGAAATGAACACGAACAAAAATGTTTTATTTAAGTAATAAAATAAATAATTCTTGTGCAGCAGTGACAATTCAAAATGAAATTAACTTCTAATGACTCCCAGAATCATAAATAATATATTTTCAATAATCTGTCTTGTGAAAGTTATGAAAAGGGAGGAGTACCTACTCTCAACAATTAATAAACTATTTAGTACATCACATGGAATACCCGTTTAATAGAAAACATCAGTAGAACATATGAAACTACCCTGTTAAGTTCTTCACGGACCCTTAGCAATACCAAAGCCTCAGAGACCCAGAAAGTACTCCAAGTTGAACATAGACCAACTTAATGATAAACAAGTAGTTCCGTGACGAACTAAAGAGCCTACTTTTCTTAAATTTAAGATTCATGCCAATGATTAATCTATATGGACCTATCTATAATAATGACGAAATTAAGTTGGTAATATCGAAATTTCCAATTAGTTCGAAATATACCTGGCATAATGTAGCCTAATAGAGCATTACAGTTGGCAGCCCTGCTGACAGAATATATTCTTAATTCCATCTCTTAAGGTACAGAATACAAAATTTGGTTGAAGTCCAATGGAGAGCATAGACGTTACATGCAGTTAGACATTGGATCTATCAGTGCGCGTAAAATCATGTTGGCAGCAATGTCATACATGTATTGGTCAGAAATAATCTGAAATATTATGATCTATTGTTGTGCCAATTTTGGATGAAATCCATTTGTTAGTATAGAAGTTACTGGTATTTTAAAATTGGACCTATGAACAGGCTAGAATCATGGTGGCAGCACTGACTTATATTAGTTACTCCAAATTAATCTAGAATGTCACGTACTGTACGTGCGCAAAGTTTAGAGCTGTTGGCTTGCATACTTTCTGATATATTGATATTAGGGAAAAAAATATAAACAGCATTTCTTAACAGTTGGCAGCCCTGATTGCTCTGAAGAATACGCATAGACATATCTGTTATGGTACACATAGCACATACGAAATTTGGTTGAAATCCAATTGATAGTATAGAAGTAACATTTATTTAAAAATTGGTCCTATCAGCAGGCTTAGAATCATGTTGGTAGCACTGACATACATTAGTTGCTCCAAATTAATGTAGAATGTCAGGCACTATACGTGTGCATGGTTTAAAGCTGTTGGCTCGCATAATTTCTGATATATTGGTATTTGGATAAAAAATAGAGAAAGCATTTATTGACAGTTGGCAGCCCTGGTGGCTCTTAACAATACGCTCAGTCATATCTGTTTATGTACACATAGTGCATACGAAATTTGGTTGAAATCCAATTGATAGTGTAGAAGTTATATGAATTTAAAAATGGGACCTATCAGTAGGCTTAGACTCATTTTGACAACACTGTCATGTATGGCCTCTTGAAATTTAAACTGAAGTATTATTATCTCTAAGTGAGCCAATTTTGGAATAGTTCCCATGTATACATTCCAAGATATCCAACATGGAGCTCAAATTTCAAATACGATTTTCAGCAGTTGGTAGCACTGATATCATTTTCAAGTGTGACATTGAGATGTCCCGGTATAGATCTTTACTCATACCAAATTTGGTTTCAATTGCTGCAGCCATTTAGGAGTTGATAGGGACACACACACACACACACACACACACACAGACAGAGACAGAAGGACAGACAGACAGACATTTTCCCGGATCGATCTCATAAGTGTACATTTTCCTCATTTTTGCAAAATGTGAAAAGTAGGCTAAAAAAGAAGAAGAGATGTAGTGATGTGTTGGATCAGAGGCTGCAGGCAGCTGAGGAAGTCTGGGAAGTACTAAGAGACATCATCAAGAAAACAGCACCAGACATATGTGGGATGAAGACAGTAGGAGGCTATCAGAAGAGAACTAGATGGTGGAATGAAGTAGTGCATGAGGCAGTAAAGGAGAAGAAAGAAGCATAGAAGAAATATGTACAAAGCAAGAGGAGAGATGACTGCGAGAAATATGTGGAAGCTAGAAATATATCGAAACAAATTGTCAGGCAAGCGAAAGAGGATAGTTGGAAAGAATTTGGAGATGAAACTGAGAATAATTTCCATGAAAATAAACGAAGGTTCTGGACATTTGTCAAGGACTTAGAGAAAAATATGGGAAGAAAGTAAGAAGTATACAAAACAAAGATGGCATACTTAAAACCAGATAGCGGGTTCAAACCCGGCTGAAGCCGTCAGATTTTTTAAGAGCGTTAAAAATCCCTCAGTATGCCTTCCTTCGGAAGGGAAGTAAAGCCGGCGGTCCCATGTCATAGATTTATGGCATGTTAAAGAACCTTCCACTAATTGTACCTGTGTGAAGCTAAATTGGTTACGTTAAGAATGTAAACAACGCTCTTAGGTTTCTACGTTCGTTGCCAAGAGCCGACTGCGGTGGCGTCTGGTAGCCAAGTTCTGAACTTGGCCTAGTAGTCGTTGACGGTGGCGCTTGGCCGCAAAAGTAGGAACTATTTGAAAAATTCTAAGTTGCAGTCTGTACTTAAATTGAAAAACAGATAACACACACTAATACGGTCATCACAATTAACACCGGTTATCAGACAGATTCTACACACACCCAAAGTACACGGGGCTACATGACCACGTTGTCGCAGCCCCTAAACTTAAGAACCAACCAACCGACCATACTTAAAACCAATGTAGAAGAAGTACTGGAAACATGGAGAGATTACTATGCAGAGGTGTTCGAAACTGAGAGGGAAGAGATACAGTAAGAGCAACAACTACCGTACAATCAGAAGAGATGGAGGATGAAGCAGAAGAAGAAGAAGAAGAAGAAGAAGAAGAAGAAGAAGAAGAAGAAGAAATCAGTGGATATGAAATTGACGAAGCGATAACCAACTTCTTTGTTGGTTAGATCACAGAAATCTAATGGTTGCCTCATGAAATGGACCAACCTCTGCAGGCGATCTTCAGGTGTCGTCTGACATATTTGTTTTGATTGGAAGCCAAATTACATACAAGGAGAAGAGTTTTGCTTTCGCAACCGTCGCTAAATGACGCTGCAAGAAGGCTATAATGGGATATTTCAATAAATCTATAACACAAATAATGGAATGCACCCGGAAGAAATTAAAATTTGGCGGCTTCGGTGACGGTAATTGGTAGCTTTCTGAGCTTCTATGCCCAAGATCACGGGTTCGAACCCGGCCAAAGACGTCGGATATTTTAAGAGCGTTAAAAATCCCTCAGTATGCCTTCCTTCGGAGGGTAAGTAAAACAGGCGGTCCCATGTCAAGCAGGGGTTGGTCTCATATTGAGTAGGAAACTTGGACAGCGGGTGGTATATTATGAGTAGGGCTCGGATTCGAGCATATTTGCATATTTTTTTCCTGAATAGTACTCATTGAGAGAAGCGTTTCGGTGGTATTTTCACCTCTCTCGGACCAACAGAATTGAAATTTATCGAGCATATAAATGCATAAAACCGCGGTTTTCAGAATAGAAGCATATAAATGCATATTCTTATGGTTTTCGTCTAAATAGTTTGTTTTTCTTCGAATTCTCCCCCGAATTCGGGCCTTGACCATAATTATGGAAAAACCATTCTGGTGCGAATAATAGAACCGCAGGTTTTTAACCTTTAGTGAGGTCATTCTTGTCATTGAAACTTTTATTGACTGATTTAAGAAAATCATTCAAAACTTAAAAAATTTCTTATTGTACAGAACAATGCAGATCTACTTCATTGACTCGCCTAATTCTTAACATTTTGAAAATGAACTTTTAAACTGTAACTTTTATAAGAACACTTCTCTTTTATGTACTTGAAAAACTTGAATGCGAGTATATTGCAGTGTATCATACATACAATTAGAAAATAAAGCTCGTATTTAAAGGTATGTTATTGGTTTTTTCGTTTCACTTTCCTTTCTATAGTTTTTAACGGTGTTTTTCGAGCATATTCTGCATATTTAACCGCATATAATGGTGGTTTCGAGCATATCTATCGTGCATATAATGTTTTTTTTCGAGCATATAATGGGTTTTTCGAGCATATCTATCGAGCATAAAACACATGGTTTTCGAGCATATCTGGAGATTTTATCGAGCATATTGATCCGAGCCCTAATTATGAGTAATATAGTGAACGGATTATTGTAGCAAAAATCAATACTAAACCTACCTGCACCACAGTGGTACAAGTCTATATGCCTACCAGTCAAGCTGATGATGAAGATGTTGAAAAGGTCTGCGAAGAAATAGATGAAATTCTGAGGTATGTCAAGGGTGATGAAAATGTTATAGTAATGGGAGATTAGAATGCTGTGGTAGGTAAAGGAAGAGAAGGGAAGATAGTAGGAGATTTCGGATTAGGTGAAAGGAATGATCGAGGAAGCAGGCTGATGGAATTCTGCACCGAGCACGAGTTGGTCATAGCTAACACCTTATTCAATAACCACAATAGAAGAATATACACATGGATGAGACCAGGAGATACAGGGCGTTACCAAATCGACTGCATTATGGTCAAGCAGAGGTTTCGAAACCAGATTTTGGATTGTAAAACATATCCCGCTAGCACAAATATAACCTGAATGGTTGCTTCACCACACAGATGACTAATACAGTGTGTTTGTTAAGTTCTGTTCTTTCAATGACGATTTATCTATCTCCTGAAAAGTAGTGAAAACTGACTTAATACTTTTGAGCTTCGGCTGATTCAATTAGACTCAAGTTAGCGATCGGCCTGTCACCATCCCCAGTTGTATCTGCTGACACCTCTTTGCGACGGTAGAGGAATGATCCCTCGCAGAGACCGTAGGTGAAGCCGATTTGGGAGTAGGATCAATTTCAAGAATAAGAATATGCAGTATAGTAATCAAAAATATTTGCCATATTAGCAAATTGTTTGGATCCGTATTGACAGAATAACTAAGAACATTTAAGTTAATTATACACCAAATCAATACTAATAAAAACACACTTAAATGTCTACAATTTATAGATCATTTGAAGTGTAGGCTACATGTTTCGAAACAACAATGGTTTCTTCTTCAGCACAATTAAGAGAATACATACTTATTCTAAGGAAAAAAACTTAAATTAAAAATGGGTATCCTTACCATACGTTTTAAAAGAATAATTTGGAAAAACATTTATAAATCCTTAAAATTATCTATGAAAAATTAGGCAATTATATGGTTAATCTTCTGGAAAATATCTATGAAAAAATATTGTAAATATTCCTCTTCTGAAAAAATTATGGTTCGCTGAACATAAAGAGTGTCTTAAAAATAAACTAGTAAAGCTTTAAAGTACTGTATCACGGAGTTGAAATAACACATGTAGTCATAGCTCTGGAACTGATTCAATCTTAGACCCTATTAAGAGCATCAAGTCTATATTACGATGTTCATTCAGTTCCAGAGCTATGACTACATGTGTTATTTCAACTCCGTGATACAGTACTTTAAAGCTTTACTAGTTTATTTTTAAGACACTGTTTATGTTCAGCGAACCATAATTTTTTCAGAAGAGGAATATTTACAATATTTTTAATAGATATTTTTCAGATGATTAACCATATAATTGCCTAAATTTTCATAGATAATTTAAAGGATTTATAAATGTTTTTTCCAAATTATTCTTTTAAAACGTATTGTAAGGATATCCATTTTTAATTTAAGTTTTTTCCTTAGAATACGTGTTTTTTCTCTTAAATGTGCTGAAGAAGAAACCATTGTTGTTTCGAAACATGTAGCCTACACTTCAAATGATCTATAAATTGTAGACATTTAAGTGTGTTATTATTAGTATTGATTTGGCGGATAATTAACTTAAGTGTTTATTAGTATGCAGTATAGGCCTACATGAAGTGATAATGTATCTCATGTACCTCAATAGGCGTTGTGTATAGCCTAGGTTATGCGATGTGTTGTCGTCTGGCTAACAATGTGGAGAATGGCGAACATGAACGACGTCACAACGACAGGGGAAGATAAACTCATGCTGCCAATGTTCAAAGGGAGATAGGAAGGAAGAGGTAGAGAGGAAGCAAGAGGGAGAGAAAGCAAAAGGGTGAGAGGAAACACGAGGGAGAAAGGAAGTGAGACAGGAAGCAAAAGGGAGAAATGAACTGAGAGAGAAAGCAATGGGGAGAAAGGAAGCAAGAGGGAGAAAGAAAGGAAGCATCGGAGAGAAGGCAAGAGGGAGAAAGAAAGAAAGAAGGAGAAGGAAGAAAGCAAGAGGGAGATAGGAAGGGAGATGGAGAGGGGAATCAAGAGGGAGAGGGGAAGCAAGAGGGAGAGAGGAAGGAAGCAAGGGAGAGGAAGCAACAGGGAGAAAGAAAGGAAGCAAGGGAGAGGAAGCAACAGGGAGAAAGAAAGGAAGCAAGGGAGTGGAAGCAAGAGGGAGAAAGGAAGGAAGCAAGGGAGAGGAAGCAAGAGGGAGATAGAAAGGAAGCAAGGGAGAGGAAGCAAGAGGGAGAAAGAAAGGAAGCAAGGGAGAGGAAGCAAGAGGGAGAAAGAAAGGATGCAAGGGAGAGGAAGCAAGGGAGAGGAAGCAAGAGGGAGAGAGGAAGGAGAAAGAAGCAAGGGAGAGGAAGCAATAGGGAGAAAGGAAGGAAGCAAGGGAGAGGAAGCAAGAGGGAGAGAGGAAGGAGAAAGAAGCAAGGGAGAGAAAGCAAGAGGGAGAAAGGAAGGAAGCAAGGGAGAGGAAGCAATAGGGAGAAAGGAAGGAGAAAAAAGCATGGGAGAGGAAGCAATAGGGAGAAAGGAAGGAAGCAAGGGAGAGGACGCAAGAGGGAGAAAGAAAGGAAGCAAGGGAGAGGAAGCAAGAAGGAGAGAGGAAGGAGAAAGAAGCAAGGGAGAGAAAGCAAGAGGGAGAAAGGAAGGAAGCAAGGGAAAGGAAGCAATAGGGAGAAAGGAAGGAGAAAGAAGCAAGGGAGAGGAAGCAATAGGGAGAAAGGAAGAGGGAGAGGAAGCAATAGGGAGAAAGGGAGGAAGAAGGAAGCAAGGGAGAGGAAGCAATAGGGAGAAGGGAAGGAAGGAGAAAGAAGCAAGGGACAGCAAACAAGAGGGAGAAAGGAAGGAAGGAAGCTTGTAGTATTATATCTCGCAGTCATTGGCCATGGGGCCTCCCTAACAAAATGCGACATGAAAGTAGAATAAGAAATGGCGCGATTATGGTCGAAAAGCCATGACGAGGAAAATCCTCTTTAAAAGAAATTACCCACTGTTTGGGATTTCCAAGGACATAATTATCATACAACTGACATGCGTGTTAAAGCAATTGACAAGAAAAGTGCTCTTCAATGTCACTAACACTACAGGATATGCAGTGTTGCCAACCATCTGTCCAGCTAATACTGGGCCTTACAATGTCGTTTCAAAATTGGCAACATGAGCTGATATTGAGTCGTGAGGCGCAGTGTCAAGTTGCTTGCCTCCCACCAAGGTGGACGGGATTCGATTATCAGTGAATGAGTGTGAGATTTTTGAGGTAAAATATCACGTCCTGTGATTGAGATTCCATGTAAGACTATGATGATGATAATTGTAGCTTTAAGGGGCCTAACATCTAGGTTATCAGCCCCTAATGGTTTGAGTGGTAATGAAAGATGAGATGAGAATGAAAACTTTAATTAGGGTAAAGTTAAGTAACTCCGTGATACTAAGCTTGTTTTGTTACTATTTCTGAAATTTTAGATTTCAGTTATTTCGATTCATTTCATGTTAAAGAGGAATAACCTACGGAACATTTCTGGCATTAATCTTACAAATATTCGTAAGTTATTACAAGGTATTAACTAACAAAATCCGGTAGTAGAAGTAGGTAACGTCGTGATATTCAATTTACTCCGTGATATTCAAGTTACTCCGTGATAGCATGGTGTTCACCATTCAGTGTACTTTTTAATCGTGAAAACTAATGTTTAATGCAATAAAAGTGTTCAAATCGTATGTAGACTATAAGTTTCTTTACCCTATATTGCGCATATTGAAACAATTCACTGCACAGTTTATTTTATAGAAAAAAGAACATTCTATTAAAAATACTCCATTAAACATATTTAAAGTCTTCTTAGTCACTATCAGATTCCTCACACCTATCACATATAAAATAGACATTATAGGTACCAGACTTTACAAAACTGATAATCAATCCATTCGGCTCCATTCTTCCTCTTGGCGTCATCCGCCAGGGGAGCCACCTCACTCACCACAACCATGATCGTCATTGTTCTGGTGTCTGGAATTAGCCCTAGACCGATCTATTGTGTCTATCTTGACACACTATCTTCACTTCAAATTCAGGTGACATAGCGAGTGGCTTTCCAATTTTTGCAAGGGTTGCACTTCCTGGATTGGCCGAATATTTTGTGCAATAATCCTTTAGTGTACTCCACGGGTTATTAAAACGTCTACTGGCCTTGTATACTGACCATCCTTCTTCTTTCATCGACCTCGATGCTTCTTTAAGTGTTTCAGCTATGCAGGATCGAGCCTCTTTATTCCGTAATGGCATCATTTCAGCGTCCAATCTAAGAAAAACGTACTTATTGCTAAGCTCACACACCTTGCATGCGTAACACTACATGTCTGTAAGTTTTGTATGCGAATGGTCTGCATCTTACCTCTGACTGGTGTTAAAATGAAACTTATACAATGAAACAGCTGTTTATAAGAAATTAAAAACTTAACCACAGATTTCAAGGGATGTGGATCACTTGTTGAAATGTCAACTCTCTGTTAATATATTTTTTAATCCTCATTGAGTTGGTCAAAGAGGATCACGTCCTGTGATTGAGATTCCATGTAAGATGATAATGATGATTCCTGGATTCTTGGTTTCTACAGCCATCTGTTGGTAAAAACTTAGAACTTTCGGAATTGAACCTACGTACACGTAGTGATAGAGGAAATACGCTTTATCAGGGTGTTTACTTGATATCACGGAGTAACTTGACTTTACCCTAATACTAACTACAGACTTACATACTAGAAGTAGAAGAAGAAATGGTAAAAAATAAAGGATAAGGCAAATAAAGGACAGGCAGAAAAGAAAAGCCCTCCACCCGCGAAGTATCAGGATCGAGGGACTTGGAAGGAAGGAGAGCCATGAAAGGCAGCTCGGAAAGGTAAAGAGGAGAGGGCTCGCCCCAACGTCAGTGAAAAAGGGGAAAAAGCGGACTAAGCTCATGAATCCCCCAGGATCACCAACTCCCGAACTCACCAGCCGTGAGCCCCCGAGGGTGTAGCAAGATCCAGGGTGCACCAGAAGTGGTGGGGCTACATACACCCTGCCTCCTTGAGAGCTTTGAGCAGAAGGCAGGAGATAACATGAAAAGAAAAAAAGTCCTCTCGGCACGCCGGAAGGCGGAGGTAGATTTCACCGGACAAACTTGGGGATAGGCGAAAATATGCAGAATATGCAGGTTTTCGTAGAAGGATCAGACCTCATTTATTGCGAGAAGGTATTTTATAATTGGAGCTTAATTAAATTTGTTTTTCGTCATTTTATGCTTATTTTTAAAAAAATATTGTCTTATGGGAACGGTAACCTTCTTGTCATTTGGGGTCCATTTTTATACTTGTGGTCACACTGTCCTTATGCAAGGTTTCGACACTGATGTGTGACTATGTAACGGTCTGTTACTTCTTCACGCAAAATTATATCTCCCGCAGAGATTTTGGTTGGTTGCTCAGTTTAGGGGCTGCGACAACGCGGTCATGTAACCCCGTGTACTTAGGGATGGCTGTATTAGTCTGTAATTCAGGTAAGGACTGCAGACGGTCAATTTCAAGCATTAGTTCCTAATGTTGGTACCAGGTACTACCGTCAACGACACCTAGCTGTGAACTTGGCTACTAGATGCCACCGCAACCAGCAACTCGAAACGAACGTTGGAACTTCCCATCCAAAGGAAAGCATACTGAGGGATTTTAGCGCTCTTAGAAAATCCGACGACTTCGGCCGGCTTTGAACTCGCGACCTTGGGCATAGACATTCAGCATGCTACCAGTTACGTCACCGAAGCCGCTTCACACTTAGTCAGATGAAAATCTGAATCTGATCTCGTGCAAGTGCGTTATCTTGGCAATGTCTGATGGCTCATCCCTCATCAATTTAGTAGTGTTGCCATGGCAACCACTGATAGCTCTTGGCATTTTCTTATAATTCCGAAATCATTTTTCTCATCCCTTGGCATAATGGAGGGTCATATCAAAAATTCTTTCAGACAAAAGTTTCAGGTAATTATTAGGGGAATATTGTCCATTTTGTACGGTTTTGATATTGTGCCTATTAAGAGAGATATGATTAATGTTTCCCGAAAAACCCACTTTTCCCACCCCTTTGGTCAATGGTTGGTGCTATAAAAAACTCTTCAAACATAAATTTTTGGGCTTTATCCGACACATAGTATGAACGTTAAACGGATTCGATATGTCACATATTAAGAGAGTTATAGCAATATTTCACTTTTTCGAAAAAAGCCCCCCATTTTCACCCCCTTCGACCGATTTAGCCCAGTAACGAACTCGATCGAAATTTTATAGGTATACATATTCGGTAAAAATTCAAAGTGATTGGTGCTAAATTATGGCAGTTATCGTGTCCACAAGAAACTGATATATATATATATACATAAATTATGTATAAACTTTTGAACTGACGGTGGTTTTGGGGTCTGGGGGATGTGAAACGCGAAGATATGTCGAAATTTTCCGGAAGTCGAAACATGGTACCCATTGCAATAGTTAGCTTTCTAATGAAATCTACCTCTGGTTGGTTCCTCAGTTTAGGGGCTGCGACAACGCGGTCATCTAACCCCGTGTACTTTGGGTGAGTGTAGAATCTGTCTGATAAACGGTGTGAATTGTAATGGCTGTATTTGTCTTAATTCAGGTAAGGACTGCAGACGGTCAATTTCAAGCAGTAGCTCCTAATGTTGGTACCAGGTACTACTGTCAACGACACCTAGCTGTGAACTTGGACACTAGATGCCACCCCAACCAGCAACTCGCAACGAACGTTGGAACTTCCCCTCCAAAGGAAAGCATACTGAGGGATTTTAGCGCTCTTAGAAAATCCGACGACTTCGGCCGGCTTTGAAACCGCGACCTTGGGCATAGACATTCAGCATGCTACCAGTTACGTCACCGAAGCCGCTTCCCACTTAGTCAGATGGAAATACTGAATCTGATCTCGTGCAAGTGCGTTGTCATGGCAACAATGATGGCTCATCCCTCATCAATTTAGTAGTGTTGCCATGACAACCTCTGATAGCTCTTGGAATTTTCTTATAATTCCGAAATCATTTTTCTCATCCCTTGGCGTAATGGTGGGTCATATCAAAAATTCTTTCAGACAAAAGTTTTAGGTAATAATTAGGGGAATATTGTGCATTTTGTACGGTTTTGATATTGTGCCTATTAAGAGAGATATGATTAATGTTTCCCGAAAAACCCACTTTTTCCCACCCCTTTGGTCAATGGTTGGTGCTATAAAAAACTCTTCAAACATAAATTTTTGGGCTTTATCCGACACATAGTATGAAAGTTGAACGGATTCGATATGTCACATATTAAGAGAGTTATAGCAATATTTCACTTTTTCGAAAAAAGCCCCCCCATTTTTACCCCCTTCGACCGATTTAGCCCAGTAACGAACTCGACCGAGATTTTATAGGTATACATATTCGGTAAAAAATTCAAAGTGATTGGTGCAAAATTACGGCAGTTATCGTGTCCACAAGAAACTGATATACATATATATATAGAACCCTTATTGATCTTCGATAAATAAGTATTCATATTTATTATTATTATTATTACTACGGCCCAGGAAGTACTTGAGGAAGTCGACATGGATATAAGGGAGGCCAGCATTTCGTAATGATTGCAACAGGAGCTGAGTTGGTAGCTATTCTTGGGGGACGGCTAGAATTAGTCGGGTTCAAGGCCAAATTGAGCAACTACTGTACCAAAATTGGAAGCATAAAGGAAGGATCACGAGTCACTTGCAACGAACAAACGATTGAACCAGCCAATCACAAGAGACCAAGCCATGACCACGCGGTGGACAGCGTCAGTAGTAAAAAGCCCGCGGAATTGAGTATCTAAAGAACCGCCGAACGGATTAATCTCCGCACTAGTGCATTGAGACGTTTGATTTATTTGAAGAAGAATGACAGTAGTCCCATCTTTGTGAGACAAAAACTCTGGAAGTTTTTATCTGTTTCCACCCCACTCCTCCGCCCCCTGTCAGTTTCTAATAAATAGTTTGGCATGACGCTACTCTAAGTCAATCGTTTTGGAGCCTTGAGAGGCTAACTTCACGCCAGTTTGTATCGTGATTTTTACGCTCTGAATTTGGTTAAGTTATTTTATTTGTGAGCTCTGAGGAGCTAAAGTCACATCAATTGCATTATCGAATTTTAAAGCTCTAATACATTTAATTCTGAAATCAACTTTATTTGTGAGCTAAATATTTCACGCCAGTGCGTGGTAACTTGTAACATTTACTTAAAGACGACGATTTCAGCTCTGAGGGGCAAGTCTTGTAACACCCGAATTAGCGCTCACCGGAGCGAAGGTCAATAGTACGGTACGGAAATACCGAGCAAGATAGCGACTGCTAGTGCAGCCAAGATCTTAAACTTGTTATCGAGCCAGTGACGTGGTCTCGAGGTGTATATTTTATGTACATATTGCAGTGTATTTGTCATGTGTTTTATTGTGCGTGTGTGCGAGATATCTAGGGCCAGTCTTCGAAATTAATCGCATTAGGACAATTGTGGGCGAACTGAGTAACCTGCAAGGGATTATAGATAGGCAAAATAATTAACATTGAACTTTTCTGCCAAGGAGTCGATACCAAGATGATCAGCACGTGGTTTGGAGTTGGGATGAGCTTCAACAAATCAACGCAGACGACCACGATGGAGTGCTAATTTGTCCATAGGGCAATGGGTTGAGGAGGATGGCCTTAGTTCTACAAGCAGAACGGTGATGTACAAAAATTGGATTATTTCAATTATGTAGTTAGATTTGGCCGGGGAACTTTTGTAAATAGTCATGTTTCTTTTCTTGTTGTTTAGAGTTTTTCTTGCACCGACACTCATATGTTTTAAATGTCCGTTGGCGCGTGGCCAAAGTGGGATATTTGTTTTTCCTTGAGTCATATGTAATGTGCGCGGTGTGCGTGCGTGATTTTTGTCCATGCAAATGCGGAACCCGTTGCATTCGATAAATGGTGCTTTATTAACGTTAATATTTTGAAATAGGAATGGGAGGAAATTACTGTAAGATATTTGCTGAACAGGTTATTATTCATATTAGGGTTGCCAAGCGCACCAACTTAAAAGTAATTTGTAGAACACCTTCGTTCTAGTTTTGATAGATTTTTTGAGTCCTTTTCAGGTTGACTAGTCACGGCATAGAATGGTGGCGCCAGCATGTGGAAATTATTTGTGTCTTTTTATTTCAGGGTCTGTCAAAACCCATACGTGTGATTGTGTGTGTGTGACTGTGTCAAGTGTGTGTTGATTCTACGTGAGGAGGGGGTAGAGGTCCTACCGCTCTCATATTTTGCTGCTGTTGTATTTTTTTGATGGAAAGACAGGGTGCTCTTGGGAGACCGCTGTTTCTTGTCCATATTTATTCTGACACACACACACGTATTATTGTGCTTTGGGGCACACTTCTTCGAGATTCGACCCCATGTTCTGGGAGGTCGAGATATTTGACACGTGGGTTGACAGACATGCAGAGTTCCACAAACCGCCCGTTTTGCCTGTGACTTATTTTGATAGGCAGTCCTGTTTGTCCGACTGACCCCTGTAAGCTTTCATGTAGCAAACCTGTTCATTGTGATGGTTATTTTTAAGCCATAATTAATTGGGGAGTTCGCCATGTGTGTAACGGCTTGTTGTACATTGTATGGGTAAAATATTGTATTATTAACGTAAATGTTGGCTTTGTGCCTATTGTTTTGTTTATGACTCGATTCATGTAATATTGTGTGTCACACCTGTGCGGTGTAGTTGTAGAGTACTTGTAAATTTTGACGGCGGTCATTTTTGTATTTTAATGGTCACGTGTTAATGTACTTGTGTTGATTTTGTGTGAGAAGTCCTAAGTTTTTAGGCAGTAAATGTTGCTACGGCAATTTGATTCCAATTTCACACGGAAATTTTGTGTTTGTTTATATTAGATTTAGGAAGTGTCGGTTTTAATTTTAAGTATTGTAGTTGTGTTCCCCCGTGTCGGTCTAGCTCTAAGAAATGCGGATTCGTTGTCTGAAGGATTATTCTGGATGATGACGAATCACGCATTCATTGTACACATCGTGATGCATGTAGAACGGCATACGCACATATATGGTCACTTTTGTATTTTTATATTAGGGACACTTGGTCCAGGTAATTAATCTCTCCAGAGATTTTGGCCTAGTTTTTGGGCATTTTTGTTAACTGGGAGTCAGATGGGAGTTTTTGTTGTTAATTGTTTAGTGTAAATATAGTGATTTGTTATTAAATTCATTTGTTTTTAACCCTGGCTTCACTCTTTCCTGCATGTTATTTTGTTATATGTTACCCTGCAAGTTAATGAAGCGCCTTGACAACAACTTACGATATGAACCGTTACACCCCCGGAAACTGAGTTTCATATGCTTCTTTGCAAGGGTTCAATATATACATACATACATAAATTATATATAAACTTTTGAACTGACGGTGGTTTTGGGGTCTGGGGGGTGTGAAACGCGAAGATATCTCGAAATTTTCCGGAAGTCGAAACATGGGACCCATTGCAATAGTTAGCTTTCTAATGAAATCTACCTAAAAGAAGGCTGAACCCTCGCAGAATGAGGGATCAGGAAAGATGAGACAAGGGCCAATTAAGGCGGGAATGGAAGAGACTCCTTAGGCATTGGATACCCTAATACTGTCCGGGTCGGAAGAAAACGAGAGTTGACCAACCCACGTCCCACTAGATGTGGCCCTTGGGGGGTTTCATGTAAAAGAGAGATCCTATGGGTTATGATCCAGAGTTTAACGTTCACATAAAACTACAAACTTCCTCGCCCCGTCTTTTATGACGTTCGTCATTCTTCACATTGTTAGCCAGACAACAACGCATGACATAACCTACAAAACAACGCCCATTGAAGAACATTGATACTTCATGTATTTACTACATACACTGGCCGGCAAAAAAAAACCACAAGATCGCTTGAAAAATTCAACATTACTTTCATTCAAATCATAAATATGACCCCCCAGGGGCTCACATCTAGTGGGACGTGGGTTGGCAACCACGAGGCCCCTGCTGAGTGGTGCATTGCTACCACTTACTTGTGCCGGGCTCCTCTCCGTCTTCTTTCCTGTCGACCTCACTTGGTCAACTCTTGTTCTCTTCCGACCCCGACGGTATTAGAGTATCCAATGCCTAGGGAGTCTCTTCCATTCCCGCCTTAATTGGCCCTTGTCTCATCTCTTCTGATACCCTCCTTCTGCGAGGGGTCAGCCTGTTTTTCTTTTCATGTTATCTCCTGCCTTCTGTTGAAGGCCCTCAAGGAGGTAAGGTGTATGTAGCCCCACCACTTCTGGTGCACCCTGGATATTGCTACACCCTCAGGGGCTCACGGCTGGTGAGTTCGGGAGTTGACGACCGCAGGGGATTCCTGAGCTGGGTGGGTCCGGTTTCCCCCCTTTTATCCATTACCTGTGGGGAGGACCCTCTTCTCTTTCACTTTCCTATCTGCCTTTCATGGCTCTCCTTCCTTCCAAGTCCCACAATCCTCATTCTTCGAGGGTTTGGGGGCATTTCTTTTCCTCCTGTGCTTTATTTGCCTTATTCTCCTTTTGTTTGCCATTTTTTCTTCTAGTATATAAGTTAGTAGTTAGTATTAGTTATAGTTTACATTTCATTTTTATCTTCATGATCCCCCAAACCATTAGGGGCCGATAACCTAGATGTTAGGTCCCTTAAAACAACAATTATCATCATCATCATCATCATAAATATAGCTTGCCACGGTGGGTGAGTGGTTAACGTGTCGGATTACTAACCTCAAGCTTGCAGGTTCGCTCCTGGCCGTGGTAAGTGATTTTTTTTAAAGGCGGCAAAAATACGATACGCATGTCATACGATGTTGGCATGTCAAAGAACCCATTTGAATTCAGAAGGTCGTGTTCATAATGGCAAAATGAATCTCGGGAGTTTCCGCCAACACAAATTTCCTCATTTTTCTACTAGAAAGCGCTGTAGTGTTAAGGAGCTTAGATATCTAACCTCCTTGACTTTCATAGCGTTCAAAGGAACGACGAAATTCGACATGCAAGTTACCCTCTGGGTGTCAATTAACAAAGCTTGAACCAGGCACCCGAGTCCATACGATATTATTATATTATTATCATAAATATGAATGGTATAGGCCTAGTACAGTACATACAGTAGTTATACCATGGAAGTAAGGTTAATAGGTTTCCTGGATGCATTACCATTCTTCATGGCATTGTTTCATTTAACAATAGCGATTCTTTGACATGATGCTGTTTACCGCGGAAACATATGCGCGCCATCGCTATCGTCAACAATGCAATGTTTTATTCTTTTTTCTCTTGCCACTTGGTGGCATAGGAAAAGATCAATACAGCCATAGCCTCAGTTGTTCTTGTGCAATTCAGAAACGAATATGGGTTTGAGGCCTGAAGATGTTGCCAGTGCAGTGGCTCTGATCGAAAATGGTGGTGCGCACATCTTTTCGCGGGAAACAACATCATGTCAATGAATCGCTATTGTTAAGTTAAACAATATAATCAAATGTTCTCGGAAGAGAATCAAAATGAGTATTGTCCGTTGAGCCATTATAATTAACACAAAAAGTGATAAAAATGTCCAGCATAACTCAACAAATTCAATGCCAAAGCAAGGTTTATTGTTTTTGGAAGTGGAGTTTTTGACTCCCGTGGTGCACTGGCATTCTCGTAACGTGGCCACATATGTGGCGGAGGCGTCTTGCAAGGCCAGGTAGGTGTATTCCGGCTTCCCGCCATACAGCCAGCCAGGGAGCACCTACGTCACTGGGCAGGCATCTAGTCTCCACGCGCGGCATTCCTGTGTAATTATTGTCTGTTTATGAGCGATATTGTTATTGTTTATAGTATACGAAACGTATTTACTGGAGAAGTTAAGGTACCAGGTTATACTTTATTTAATTTCTGTATTATTTCACTTGCGTTTATGGTGAAATGAGTAAAAATAAATCTAATTGTGCCGTTGCACAATGCAATAATATTGCTTACAAGACTCAAAACGTAGTTTACCATCGTTTCCCCAAAAACCTGGAATTTCAACGTAAGTGGGTATCGCGTTGCAAGCGAGCGGACTTCATAAATGTGCTCAATGCACGAATATGTTCAGTACATTTCCTTCCCGAGGACTACGAGCGGGATTTGAAAAATGAATTATTGGGTCTGCCCTTAAGGAAGATACTGAAATCAGACGCTGTTCCATCTCAAAAAATACCCAACTGGCATGGAGATAAAATTGAATGTCCTGTAGCAGGGGCCAGCAATACAGGAGATAAGGTACGATATAATTTATTATTTATGTTAAACACAGTCTTCTTTACAGTCTTCGTTACCGTACTTCTATGTTTTCCTTTTTTATTAGGCCTACATCATTGGGCACGTTTGAGAGTTTTAAAATGGCATTACTTTTTATAATTAATCTACGAATTGAAGTTAAAGTGGTAGTGCAACTTCACGTTTGTGCAGTAGGAGTAGTGTCTTGACATTCCTTTACCCTATTGTTCTGTAGGGACGGGGAAATACAGTATATTAGGTGCGGATCTGTTGTAAGGAACTTTCAGATGTAAGTAGCGTTAGCGTTGGAGCATTGAAGAAAACCACCTTTAAATAAGAGCGTTATTGATGAAAGCTGTCAATTCATGAGTATATATCTTGTATGAACCGTTGTTCTAAAGTTCTTTCTCTCTATAGGTTGTAACAGATCGGGAACTCCGCTGTGACACAAGATCAGTGCGGAAGAGGGTTCTAACAACATTGTATTCGTCATCCCCAAAGAAAAGAAAACTCGATAAGGAAACCAACACAGACGTAATCACCGACCCTGTCCTATTAATGAAAGAGCAAGATATTAAAGAATTATTGAAAGAAATAGAGTTCTTGAAGAGGAAAAATGCTGCCCTGGTGAAAAAGAATGCTATCCTGGTGCAGAAGAATGCTGCTTTCAAGAAAGTTAAACTTAAAGGGCATGTGGTATCCTACAGAAGATCACATTGGAGCATAAAGCAAGTGATAGACAAAGAATTAAAAGGTATTTTGTTGCAATGCTTTACATCTGGCCAAATTCGCTGTTTACTGAGAATGAAAAAACGCGTTAGATGGGGTCCTAGAGACATCGCGAATGCTCTCACTTTAAGAGCTCTTTCTCCCAAGGCCTATGCGTACTTGAGGAAAAGGAAGTACCCATTGCCTTGCCGCTCAACTCTCCAAAAATGGGCAAGACAGTTCAAGTGTAGACCGGGCATTTTAACCGAAGTTCTTAGTTTAATTAAAGCTAGGTCAGAAACTTTCAAACCTTTCGAAGCACTGGCTGTTCTAAGTTTCGATGAAATGAACATCGACGGTCGCGTGAGTTACGATTCGTCTGATGATGTGATACTTGGGCCTCATAAGAACGTTCAGGTGGCGATGATTCGCAGCTTATTTTCGCCATGGAAACAACATGTGTACTATGACTTTGATGTCACGATGACGAGCACACTGTTACAATCCAAAATCCGGGAGGTAGAAGGAGCTGGAGTGCGTGTTGTGGCTGTCACTTGTGATATGGGGGGTAAAAATTCGAAGGTGTGGAAAGAACTGGGGGTATCCTCTAGCAAGACGTATTTCTACAACCCAGTAGACAGTAATAAGAAAGTGTGTTTTTTTGTGACGTCCCTCACTTGTTAAAACTTCTTCGAAATCACTTCCTAGATGAAGGAATTACTCTACCCGACGGAACAACTGTCACGAAAAAATTGATAGAAGATCTCCTGAAATATCAGAGAGGTGATCTATCAATCACACACCATATTTCTCAAGCCCACCTGACTGTTAGTGGACGTGCTCGACAAAATGTAAGAATGGCTGCACAGCTCTTTTCCCGCCGCACTGCCCAAGCTGTGAAGTACATTCTAAACCAAGATCAGGAAGGAATTATTATTGAATTAATTAACGATGTATTTGATGTACTAAATTCTAGATTCCCCAAGGATGAGAAGGCTCCCCTTAGAAGTGGTTATGGACTGAATCACATAAGCCAGGAGAACACCTTAAGAAGGTTCCTAGACATTTGTTCAGGCATGCGTCTAGGGAAGAGAAGCGGCCTTCTTCCATTTCAGAAAGGGTTCTTAATATCAATAAACTCTCTTTTTGGACTTTTTCTAGATCTCAAAAGCATTGGTGTGACCTCTATTTTGACCTCCAGACTAAACCAAGATTGCCTCGAAAATTTCTTTTCTCGTCTTCGCGGCCTTGGTGTATTCTATAATAACCCTACACCTTTCGAAGTAAAGAACCGAATGCGCCTCCTAATATTAACAGGGAACGCGAACGAGATACCTTTGTCCGGTGGTGTGTCTGTTGCTGAGGATGCAAGTCAAACTGGTTGCTCTTCTGACTGCATAGTAGAAGAAACAACAGAAGAATTCGAGAAGTTCCTCTCAAGTGAACTGTGCATCTCAGTGATAGGCACCTCATCCCATGTACTTCGTGAGTATTCAGGCGATGGAAGTGAAGAACAATTGCTTCAAGATATCAACCTCGACCATGGCAATTCAACATGTAGCAATGAGGATGTGACTCGCGATGCCTTAAAATACATCGCAGGATTTATTGCTTTCAAATGCAAAAACATTGACAGTTCTTTAGGAAATGTAGCTGAAACATGTCCTATTGTTGAAAAAGTAACTGCTGAACACGACTGGATCACTATCATTTCTAAAGGAGGGCTCACTTCTCCAACACCAGAATGGATGACTGCAATAACGCAGTTTGAAGTAATTTTCGCTTCCTTCCACGGGCAGCAATATTCTAAGTCCAGCAAGGTGATGGAAACCCTAACATCTATCATACAGACTAAATTTCCTGAAATCAACAGGAAAATTATTGCCTTGTATGTGCGAACGAGGACTTTTATTCGCAAAAGGCACTTGAACAAAACGTCGAAGTTGGAGATAATGAAGAAAAATGCAGCAAGGAAGAACCTGCTCTGGATGGCATCATCTTCAGGACTGAAGGTTTAGACGTTCAGCCACGTTATAACGTAAGTTGTTAGTCTTTTTTGATTAACGTCTGTTTAGTAAAAGTTTGGAATGAAACGAATTGATTGCATAAATATTAGCCCAGTACTGTTTGTACGAGAAGCATGGAAAATGTAAACATTATTCACAGTCCAACAATTAAGATAATTACATGACATAC
This sequence comes from Meconema thalassinum, assembly GCA_946902985.2. NCBI lineage: Eukaryota > Metazoa > Arthropoda > Insecta > Orthoptera > Tettigoniidae > Meconema > Meconema thalassinum. Next base: position 117,773,314 of record OX336388.2, read on the forward strand.
GTCCATGTGAGATCTGTGCTGGACAAAACGGAGGCAGACAGGTTTTTCTCCGGGTACTCCGGTTTTCCCTGTCAAAAATTTCATTCCAGCAACACTCTCCACTATCATTTCATTTCATCTGTCATGCATTTAATCATTGCCCCAGAGGAGTGCGTCAGGCCTCGGCAGCCGGCACAGTTCATATCCTCGCCGCTAGATGGGGGCTTCATTCATTCCATTCCTGACCCGGTCGGAGACTGGAAGCAGGCTGTGGATTTTCATTTTTCACATGACATACGGTAAAACAGTAAGTTACATGATAAAAGAAATGATTTAGGTCAGACTTTTCAATACACTAAAATTGGTACAGTTATATGGACAATTATGCCTACAATTGATTCATTTGAAAGGCTTGGACATCGTGGTCATTTAGCCCCGTGTAGGCTACTAAGGTGTTTGCAGAATTTATCTGATAATCTGTTTTATTGTGGTGTCTGATATAGTCTGATATCATATAGTCCATATATTTGTAATTCAGGTGAGGATTGGGAAGGAGGTGGCCGCGGCCTGAAGTAGACATGAGAAACCACGGAAAACCATTTCCGGTATGGCTGAGGTGGAGCCGATCCCTCCTCTTCACAGTTTTGCCTCACGAGGCTCAGTGTACCCCGTTGCAGCCCACATACATGAATTAAATTTCTTGTCAGAGCTGGGAATCGAACCCGGACCTCCAGAGTGACAGGTAAGAATGCTAGCCGCTTCACCAGGAGGTATATGAAATAAATTACGAAACACAAGGGTACGGAATATCTCTGATTAACTTTCGTGGGCGTCTCTAAAAGCCAGGGTAGTTAAAAGGGACGTGAAACCAATAACATTATTATATAACTTTTGTGGAGGTGTACATATTGAAAGGGAAACAGAAGCGCATTTATAGTATTATTATAATATTGTTTAGTTAAAATGATAATGATGTGTGGCTTCCGTAGAGCCCTGGTGTAGGACTCCCAAGCTGACAGCCGTAGGCAGCCAGTGCGTTACATATTGAACATGCATAATTAAAGTTTACTGCAAGGCTGGCAGCAAATATAACGTAGTTTATTGCCAGTTTATCTGCCTGATTGTTATTCAATGTCTTTCTATCGAAAGCAAAAGATTTAAAATACAATACAGTCCATCGGTGTTGTCCTTTAATGCGGACAGAAGTAAAATAAGAGTGAAACAGTATTCTTATTTCTGTGGGTAACTCAACGATAGAGAGCGTTCTGCCTGCCTGACTGCGTCACGGAGCGCTGACCAATGACAGCGCATACCCCGGAATGGCTTACCTATTGAGTATTCTAAGTACCTTGTTGCAAGGCCTTCTCAGTGTGTACCGGCTAAGCGTCTTGGTAGGTATGCGTTTACCAACTGAAGAGCCCAATTGGCACGCTGGGGCGAAACGCTAGCAATTTGTTGAGTTATGCTGGACATTTTTATCACTTTTTGTGTTAAGAGAAACAATGGCATGAAGAAGGATAATACATCCAGGAAAACAATTAACCATACTACCCTACCAGGGGTAAGCCTCCGTGGCTTAGGCGGCAGCATGCCGGCCTCTCACCGCTGGGTCCGTGGTTCAAATCCCGGTCACTCCATGTGAGATCTGTGCTGGACACAACGGAGGCAGACAGGTTTTTTCTCCGGGTACTCCGGTTTTCCCTGTCAAAATTTAATTCCAGCAACACTCTCCACTATCATTTTATTTCATCTGTCATTCAGGGGAGTGCGTCAGGCCTCGGCAGCCGGCACAGTTCATATCCTCGCCATTAGATTGGGGCTTCATTCATTCCATTCGTGACCCGGTCGGAGACTGGACGCAGGCTGTGAATTTTCATTTTCACCCTACCAGGGAATTGTTACCGCTAGCTGTGGAGCGCAGCTGTAGTGTATATATCGCCTCGTTATGGCCGCAGCGAGCGGTTCCGGGGCAAGAGGGGGAAGCATGTACAGTCATACAATGAGAACACACCGCACGAGCCAGCATGAATCATGCGTACAAGTGACACGCGACAAGGTTTCGCTGGCGACAACCGCACGTCTATCACAGGCATGTGGCCGGGCGGAGCGCATTAGTTCCGATTTCCGTCACCGGTAACAATTCGCTGGTAGGGTGGTACTTCCATGCTATAAACAGTAACTTATGTACTAGGCCTAGAGCATTCATATTTATGATTTAAATTAAGGTAATGTTGAATTTTTCAAGTGATTGGTTTTCTTTGTCGGCAAGTGTATTATGCCATCTATACAGGGTGTAACTAAATATGTGGGAACAGGCACGGATTCAAGGGGGGGGGGGGGGCGGTCACGGGGGTCATGCGCCTCCCCCCCCCCCCCCCCAAACGGAGACCAATTTTTTTTTTGCAAACTCAAAAAACGAAAACACAATAACCAGACAAATAAAACTTAACGAATTTCAACTGAAAAACAGTTTTTTTTTTCATTTTATTCAATACTGAAAATATCTTGATTGCAATTATTATGTTCTGTTACAACTGTACATATTTACAACTTCATACCTGTTATATAAAAACGATTATTTATATAACAAAATCAACTTGTCTATTTTGTTTAGCAAACCTTGTGATTACCGAATCGATGTCTTTAGTGATGTCACGATGAATGTGCAGCAATGCACGGATAGGAATTTGGGCCTCTTTTCGCACCAAAATATTTTGCCGACGTCCAAACTGCAAGCTTGGTTGGCATTTAAGTTGCGACTTTCTCCCTTTGTCGATACCAACTCGACTTGCCGAAACTGTAACGTACCTTGATACTTCTCGAAGCTCGATGTAAAAGTCGCAAAACACGCCGTTGCAATTTGTACGAATATTTTTGGTGCACTAAACGCATCAAATTTCTATCCATGTAGCTTGCAAAAAAAATTGGTCTGGTTTTGTACGTTTGGTTATTTTGTGATTGCGTTGTTATTGATACCATTTTTCTGAACAATTTCGATTCTGTGACCCCCCCCCCCCACACAAAAAAAAACCTCTAGATCCGCGCCTGTGTGGGAAAGCTCCGGGGATTCGATAGAGGACCCGACAACAAGCAAAACATGTTCTGTAAACATTTGGTGTATTTGCTTTCGTTTCCGTGTTACAAGCATTGATTGAGCTGAGGATTCAACAGGATTCTTTCCAAGGTTAGATGACTTCATCGTTTTTAAAATTTTATGCGTTATTCCATATCATTATACCTGACTGGAAGCAACATCCATGCACTCAGCAGCGACGTCCGATTAACTATTAACTTAAAACTTAGCTTACCACGGTGGGTGAGTGGTTAACGTGTCGGTCTACTAACCCCAAGCTTGCAGGTTCGCTCCTGGCCGTGGTAAGTGTTTTTTTTTTTAAAGGCGGCAAAAATACGATACCATGTCATACGATGTTGGCATGTCAAAGAACCCATTTGAATTCAGTAGGCAGTGTTCACAATGGAAAAATTAATCTCGGGATTTACCGCCTACACAATGTTTCACATTTCTCTACTAGCGAGCGCTATAGTGTTCAAGGAGCTTAGATATCTAACCTCCTTGAATTTCTCAGTGCTTCAAGGAACAACGAAATTCAGCATGCGAGCTACCCTTTGGGTGTCAAATAACAAAGCTTGCACCCGGCATCCGAGGCCATACGATATTATTATTATTATTATTATTATTATTATTATTATTATTATTATTATCATTATTATTATAACTTAAATCTTGTTTCTTTTATGTATTTTCTATTTTTTTGGTGACCTTTCATTTATTTAGTGGTAGACCAAGGTTAGAGTATGTTTAACAGATTGCCTCGGATGTAGGGTGTGGTAACTATGTAGAGATAAAACGATTAGCTCAGGACAGGGAGGCAAGGATAGCTGCATCAAACCAGTCAAAAGACTGAAGACTCAAACAACAACAACAACAACATATATTTAACCCTTTATAAGTTAATAGTCTCTATATTAACCACCCACTGTAGCACAATTTATACTGTCAAAGATGCTGATGGTTGAATCTGTCAGCTATATACGAGGGCAGATCAAAAAATAAGTTGCACTTCTCAGTTATGGCCATTTATTACACCACCTATACAACAGCAACTCGTCTATAACGACATACAATGTAACGTCACTTTTCCACATAGTTTCCAAGAGACTCTAAACATTTCTGCGAACGCACAACCAACTTATCGATGCAGGATGCATAGAAAGTTCCTCCATCGTTCTGCAACCACACGGAGACAGCGGCCTTCACCTCCTCATCGGTCTGGGAATGTCGACCACCGTTCTGTCTAATGATCGCATTCACACTGTTGACATTGGCAGGGGTCCTGGACGTTGCGGGCCTGCCCTCGCGATATCCGTGCGTCCGGCTTCGAATTGCTGACACCACTTTACGATCCCTTGCTGGGAAATGGCCCGCTCCTCATACACAGCACTAATTTCACGATGAATGTCCGTGCAATTCTTCCTCTTGGTCCATAGGAATCGGTTTGTCGCACACACCTCATATTTGGAGTGAACGTCCAGTCGACGCGCCATTGCTTTTGGCCGCTATTCACACCATACAAGACGAGACACCACAGCGATCTGACTAACAGATGTGTGGGCAGTGTCTGTCCCTTTCTCCGCTGTGCCCACGTCTGCGACACACAGCGCGCTGCTGCAGCGCGTTAGTGCAACTAACTTTTTGATCCACCTTCGTATCAACAAATTCTTCTTCTTTCTTCTTTCTCCGTTAGGGTCTTCTGAGGACCACGAAACAATTTCAATGTTTAGTCCTTTGTTGTTCTTTCTTCTTCCTCCAGTGCTCCTTCATCTTTTCGCTGTGTGTCTTCTTTCTCTCTTCCGACCATTTTGAGCCTGTTTTCATATATTGCCTTCCTTGGAGTCCTTCTTTTTCCTATTCCATTTTTTTTTTTAAATTTCTCTCCCTAGTGCATCTTCTTCTCTTACATTTCTTTTTTCTAAACCTTTCTTTACTTCTTGAAATTATTATTAAATTATTATTAATTTGAAAGTGTTTATTTCTAAAAAAAAACAAATATTATATGTATTAAAATTAAAGAGTGAAAAAAATTAAATATGATAATAAAAATTAGAATTAAAAATAAATAATCTCAAAAAAAAGTATAATAATTTGTGATTATAAAAATAACTTAATAGATAAAAATGAAAATTATAAAAATGAAGATGAAGAAAACAATAATTTAAATTAATAATTATAATTAGCCTAATATAATTAAAATGTAATTAAAATAAAATATCTTCATTAAATTTCTGCCCCTTAAAGTGTTAAATTCTAATGTGTTTGTAAGGATATCCATTTTCTCTTTGGTATTTGTTAACATAGATTTTAAGATTATTTTTACTATTTAATCTATGCTGACGAGGATATCATTGTATACCGAAACATGTACGAAAAAGAAACGTTTGGTGCTATTAAGCTGGTCAACACGAATGTACCCACATGACTTGGGTCATACCCTAATCTTGAAAAAAAACAAGTAGTTCCGTGAAGAACTATACAGCCTATTTTCATATATCCTACTTATGTTTATTGCCTCTAGCAACATACACAATTTCAGTTTGATTGCTGTAATAGATTCGTAGATATTGAGAACCGACTAAAAATTTCGGATGGTCGCCATGTTGGATTTTATATATGTAGGTCCTAGAGTTATGTACTGTTACATGAAGATTATTGTGTACGTGTAGTATTCAAACTACAATCGCATAATTAGGACACAAGAAGTAACAAGGAGATTTTAAAATTTCACACAGCTGCCATCTTGAGGTTATGGAAACAATTGAAATAAATTAGATGCCAGTGGATTACCATTCGTATAAGGATTTACTGTTCCAAGTTTCACTACACTCGGATGGTTAAATTGCGAGAAACGTCCATGTGAATTTTTATATTTCGCGTCGCCTCCATGTTGGATTTGTGAACACCAAGTTATTTAAAGTCCTATGGGTGAACTTAAGTTCGTAGCCCCAATGAACATTAAAAAAACAGTTTGATTGCTATAATAGATTCATAGATTTTCAGAGCCGACAAAATATTTTGGATGGTCGCCATGTTGAATTGTTAAATGTATAGGCCATAGAGTCATGTACCATTAAAGGAAAATTATTGCGTAGGTTCAATATTCAAACTTTCAATTCGATCGCATGACTACATCACAAGAAATAAATACTTAAATTTAAAATTCGCACATCCGCCATCTTGAGGTTATGTAAACAATTGAACTAAATTAGATATCAGTGCATTACAATGTGTATAAATATTTCCTGTACCAGATTTCAGTGCGTTTGGAACATTAAATCGCGAGAAAGGTCTATTTAAAATTTTCAACTTCGCTTGGCTGCCATGTTCGTTTTGTAGTTAACCGGTTTCTGAAAGTCTTATAGATGGACTTCCGTAGTGCCCTTTATCTCCGTAAAATATTTCAGGGAGATACCGCTAATAGTTTCACAGATATGGAATGCCGGTGAAATATTTCGCACATCCGCCATCTTGTGGTTATGTAAACAATTGAACAAAGTTAGATGTCGGTGCATTACAATGTATATAAACATATACTGTACCAAGTTTCATTGCGTTTGGTTGGTTAAATCGCGAGAAACGTCTATTTAAAAGTCGCAACTTCGCTTGGCCGCCATGTTCGTTTTGTAATTACCAGATTTTCAAAGGTCACATAAGTGAACTTATAGTTGTTCCCTTTATCACCATACAAAATGTCAGGGTAATATCGGTAATAGTTTCGGAGATATTGAATGCTGGTGAAATATTTCGCACAGCTGCCATGTTGGATTGGTGAGTCGTAACAAAATTTGAAGGGCATGGTCGGGGTCACCGGGAATAGTGCTATGAACTTACCGAGTTTCATTGAAATCGCTCCAGCCGTTTAGATTTTATTAGGGGGGGGGGGGACACACACGAATCACACACACACACACACACGCACACGCACACACACACGGACAAAAGGTGATCTCATAAGCCTATTTTTTCAAAATGGAAAATAGGCTAAAAATACGTGAGATTAATAAATAAATTACTGAGGTCTTTTCAGGATTAGGGTATGACCCAATTCATTTGGGTACATTCGTGTTGACCGACTGAAAAGCACCAAATTTTTGTTTACTAAGGCAACACTGAACAAGATGTTCAGTAAAGAACATATAGCCTACTTTCTCCTAAATGCATGGGTATTGTTATAAATAGTTGTCCTTTTCAAGGAGTATAATTGAATGTTGGTTGTAGTAGCTTGTTGAAATAGGCTACAACGTGCTATACGGATATTAAACATGAATATGAGGTGCCCCTTGCTAGTGCTACGTCTGTACCAAATTTCTTTCAATTCGTTTTTACCGTGTTTAAATTGATAGGGGGAATCGATTAGCACACATACATGGCCGCCATCTACAAACTATTGGCCTAATGATCTTGTAGTTTGGTCAAAATATGCTTCCCGCATGAAGGCATATAGTTACAAAATTTGGTAGAGATCAGATTATTAGGTTGGTAATTTGATTTAAGCTTTCAAAATTTGGGTGGCCGCTATTACGTTTCCGTCAAGATGGCGGCAATATAAAACATGACACTGAGGTGCCCTTTGCTAGTGCTACCTCTGTACCAAATTTTGTTTAATTCGGTTTCACCGTGTTTGAATAGATAGGGGGAATTGATTTGCACACATAGATGGCTGCCATCCGCAAAGTATTGGGCTGATGTCCCTGTAGTTTGATCAAAAGATAAAATATAATGTTGCAAAATTTGGTAGAGATCGGATGATTAGGTTAGTCGTAATTTGATTTAAGCTTTGAACATTTGGGTGACCGCCAATACGTATCCGTCAAGATGGCGGCGATATAAAACTGACACTGAGGTGCCCTTTGCTAGTTCTACCTCTGTACCAAATTTCTTCCAATTCGGTTTAACCGTGTTCGAATTGATAGGGGGGGGACAGACATTCCGAGTACACACACACACTCACACACACACTCACTCTCTCTCTCTCTCTCTCTCTCTCTCACACACACACACACACACACACACACACACACAGACAGACACACAATTTTTGGCCCTGTGAAGTATTTTTTGCAAAAATCGAAAGTAGGCTAAAAATGGCTTCAAACACCATAATGAAACATGTAGCCTACGTTTTATTTAATTATTAAACTTCTTCGTTTTTGACAAAGCGGATTTTATAATTGAATCGGTTGGAGCTGGAAAAGCGTCGGCTTCGGTGGCGTAGTTGGTAGCACGCTGAACTGCTGTGCCCAAGATCGCGGGTTTAAACCTGGCTGAAGTCGTCGGATATTTAAGAGCGTTAAAATCCTTCAGTATGCCTTCCTTCGGAGGGGAATTAAAGCCGGCGGTCCCATGTCATAGATTTATGGCATGTAAAAGATCCTTCCACAGACTAAACTTGTGTGAAGCTGAATTTCTAGGTTAGATTTCGTTGGAACGCTCTATCAAAGTTCCAACGTTCACCACTAGGTATCTGTGACATCTGGAGAGAGTAGTGGCCTACTTCAGCAAGGCCTTGTCAAAGCCAGAAAGGAACTACTGCGTCACCAGGAAGGAGCTGCTCGCCATCGTGAAGACCATTGAACACTTCCACAAGTACCTGTACGGGCAAGAATTTCTCATCAGGACCGACCATGCATCCCACTTCTGACACCAGTTGTTACGTGCCACCCCTAGTGGCACTTTTGTTAACTGGATTACGGTTGGTAGAAAGCACAACACAGGATGTTCCTTTAAAGAAATAATTAATTTTATTTCGGCCAGAAAGTTACACTACTCATCAGCAATTACAAGCAATTAGAACCTTACTCCAGTTTCCTCAAGTCGAGAACACTTCCCCTTTCACTTGTCAATGAGCCACAGAAGTTAATCCTCCCGCTAATGAGCCTGGTGGCCTTGACAGAACTACATGCAACTTCTTCCTTTTGTACACAAATTACAGTTACTTACGATAACTTGCTACACGCAGCTTCGCTGTTCACGAGCTGGGAAACAATGCCACTGGATTTCGTAACCACAATATCTCAGACGCTCAGTGAAATCACACTCACTCAAAACACAGGCAGTCCCCTGTATGCTTCTCACTTCCTCGCTGTCAAGAGAAACGGCTTCACTAGGGGTTTCGCAAGTCACCACACTTCTGTCGCTCAGGATAAACGCTCACACTAGCTCGTAAAACACAACAACAACTGCTGCTTGACAAGTCGCTCTTATATAGCAGGCCGGTGACTCAATAAATGCTTCTAGACCCATCCAGGGTTCACGGCTTCTCGAGGTTTCCATCGCTGGCTCAGTCACGAATATTCTGGACCATCCCTTTGTCCTAGTAGTCCTGTTGCATAAGGCTCACGCAATACACTGAGGCCGAGCAGCCCAGCCCTGGGGCAGTTGTGACTCATGCGGCGAGCGATGAAACAAACTCACAGCCGTAACACCACCCCCTTTCTAAAAGGCTGATCGTCCCGATCAATCATTGGGCCGTCTGTGTCCCTCCGTAGGCTGCCAGGCGATCTCGATGCACGATCTTCATCTTCGCCCTCGGGCTCCGCTGGATCCTGTAGACGACATCGTTGATCCGTTTCACGACTCGGTACGGGCCCTCCCAGGACTTCTGCAGTTTGGGTGACAGGTCTTTCTTCCGTAATGGGTTGAAGAGCCAGACCAGGTCGTCCTCGTGGAATCTGCCGGCATCCGTCTGCTGGTCGTATCGGGTCTTCATTTGGTCGGTCTCGATCCGCAGTTTCCTCCTCGCGAACGCGTGCACGTCCTCCAGTTGGTCGACCAGTTCTTGACAATACTGGCTTACCGGGACTGGATCATTCCCAGGTCGGCCGAAGGCAAGATCGACAGGTAGACGGAGCTCCCTCCCAAACATGGCCCGGACTGGTGTGCACCCGGTGGCTTCATGCACGGCGGCGTGGTAGGCCAGGAGAAATAGTGGAAGATGTTTGTCCCAATCCCTCTGGTGCTCGCTGACGACTATTCGGAGATGGTTCTCGATGGTGCGATTGAATCGCTCTACCATCCCGTCGGACTGAGGGTGTAGCGGCGTTGTCCTTGTCTTCCGGATTCCCAGCAGCTGGCATAGGTTCTGGAACACCTGCAACTCGAAGTTCCTCCCTTGGTCGGAGTGCAGCTCCAGGGGTACTCCGTACCGGCTGACGAATTCCTTCACCAGGGTCTCTGCAATCGTCGCGGCTTCTTGGTCAGGGAGCGCATACGCCTCCGGCCATTTGGTAAAGTAGTCGCTGACGACCAATATGTAGCGGTTCCCTGCCTCGCTTAACGGGAATGGCCCAGCAACATCGATGGCCACTCTCTCCACGGGGCCGCCCACGTTGTAGGTCTTCAGTGGACCCCGTCGTCTTCGTCCTGGGCCCTTGCTGGCTGCGCAATCGTGGCACCTCGCGCAGTGGTTCTCTACGTCTGTTCGGCATCCGATCCAGTAGAACCGCTCTCTCAGCTTCTCCAGGGTCTTCTTTATCCCTAGGTGTCCACCAGATGATCCTCCATGGACTTCCTTCAGGACTTCCTCCGTCATTGCCTTTGGAACGACGACTTGTTCCCGAGATGTCTTCCCGTCGGTGCTCTCCCAGGTACGGCCTTGTCGGTGGTTTCTTTTTAGGACACACTGTATACAGCTGGTCACAGCGTGGCAACTAAGACGTCATGCACAGCGCGACATTATAGATTCTCAGCGTGCGTGTATTTGGGGTGCCAGACCCCTGCCGACTCAACTTTATGACAAGAGAAATAAATCACTTTCCAGCTGGCACTGTCTACAAGTTATCATTTTTACATTTAATAATAACAATGTTGTCATTTTAACTAATGACTTGTGGTGACCTTCAAGCTGGGTGAAAGCAGTACAGTAGTGCACTAAAAAAAAAAGCTCGTACCGAGTAGTAGGAATTGTGGGAATTACATGAAACCGTCCGCGGATGATACCGGTAGTTGTGATGATGAACTGTACGTTAATAGTAGGCTATAATTAAGACAAGAGTATGTTTATAAAACGAGCGTAAGCGAGTTTTATAATTACCATACGAGTGTCTTAATTACCATTATAGGTGAGTTGCATACGACTGTTTATGTTCGACGATAATTATAACTTTATATACTGTATATACACCGCGGACAGGCCAACAAGGACCACGCAAATATCACTTCTTTATAGGTCTAGTTTCCTACTTTTTCTTCCAGAAGTCTTTCATCCTGGTCGACTGCGCATCTCTTCTTTCAGCAGTCCATTCTCCTCTGTTGAGATTCTTCTTCTCCCCGACAAGAATTTTGAGGCCAATTTTTTTTTCTGTACTCTATTCGATTTAGACAATCTACTTCAGTAATTTTGAATTTTTGAAGTTCTACTTTCATTTGTTTTACATAGCCTCCTTGCCCTTTACAGTTCCAGATTTTATCAAAAATTTGTTTGTTTAACCTTGAGCAATCCATGTGGACCATATGTCAGTAGAACTGAAGTCGCCGTTTTCTGATCATCACTTCAAGGTTATCGATTTTACTATAAATTTCTACAATGGATCTCAGTCTATAATCTTGCTATGTTTTCCTATGGGGGCGTGGTGGCTCAGCGGTCTAGCTGTATGCCTCTCACCAAGGCGGTCCGGGTTCGATTCCCGGCCAATGCATGTGAGATTTTCGAAGTGAAATGCCATGTCCTGTGGTTCGGATTCCACGTAAAAAGGAGGTCCCGTGGCTCATGATCTCAAGATTAACGGTCACGTTAAACTACAAGCTTCCTTCCTTCCTTTTCCTATGACCATAAATCCTTCTTAAAATTCTTCTATCTTGAGTAAATTCTCCATTCCGGTTATATTTGTAGTTTCTATGCCGTACAAGATGACTGGTCTAACAACTGTATTAAAATATCGTAATTTTGCATTGATAGACAGGTTCTTTTTAATGTATATTATTTGTACAACAATTATAACTTTATTATATGTTTTAACATAAATATTCATAAATATCTGTTCAGTAACTAGAATTTTGTGATCGGGTGCTGCGGTGGGTAGGATATCTCTGTGTTCCAAGCTCACTGGCCGACCGACGCATGCGCTCTGTGTGCTTCAATGCTTCATCATGACTGGCGCCGAGCACACTTACTCTATATAGTCATGCTAGGCGCTAAACCATTAATTATTCCTTCCTGCAGATTGTGAACCAGTATTCAGTAAAACTGTCACCGTAGTCGTTTGAAAACAACGCGCTGTGAAGAAATTGGAATTTCTTGTCTCAAATTCACCAGTTTATTTACGCGAACATATGGACGGTGCACTTACTGTAATTTATATAGACATGTTGGATTTTGAGCGCATGCGCGAAGGTATCCTTATCTAATTGGTCACACAACTGTGTCTTGAGCTCTGATTGATGGGAGAAACTGTTTCATAATGAAAAATAGTGTTATAATGGCCATCATTATGATACAGTTTTCAGACATATAATAGTCAGGGTCGAACATAAATATTAAAATCCTTCAGTATGCCTTCCTTCGGTGGGCAAGTAAAGCCGGCGGTCCCATGTCATAGATTTATGGCATGTAAAAGATCCTTCCATTGCAATTGGTGGTGTGTAGCAAACTTTTTAGGATGTATTTGGCTGGTTAGGAACGCTCCACTCAAGTTCCAACTTTCGCCGCTAGGTGTCAGTGACAGTGTGGTTTGGTAGCCAAAGTTGGAACTGTACTTGAAATTGAACTTTCATTCATCGTCATTCATTTCATCTCTCATTAACTGCTCTCGTGATGTTGGCGTCAGGAAGGGCATCCGGCCATAGAAACTATCAGCCACGTGGTTCATCGCATCTCATACCCGACCCCGTTGGAAAACGGGACTAATAAGGAGTAGTCATAGAATTAACTTTATTATCTATCTAGGTTGGGAAATGCCTCCGTGGCTTAGGCGGCAGCACGCCGGCCTCTCACTGCTGCCCAGTGGGTCAAAATCGAAATCTAGGAGGACAAAATTATTTATTTTCATAATTAAAAAATCAAAATGTATTACTTCTACAGCATTCTCATATAATTGCCGCTCACTATTCTGGGATATAAACGCATCTTAGTGTAAATCTCTCACCACTGTTCGAGCAGTCTGAATTGGAGGGTGAATGTAAGTGGCTGTGGTTTGGTTGTCTTTGTGGTTAGTGTGATGCTTTAAGATGGAACATGCAGCCGAAGGTATGGTCTTTGTAACGTGTTTCAGTTATTAATGGGCGTAATTGTTACGTAATTTTAACTATATTTGCATTATATAATATATAACTATTATTTTTAAAATTATATTTTCACTTAGATTTTTAGTATGTCGCGTCACTCTGCGTCACTTTCTACTTAATGTTAAAATGTAGATAAAGTCTTGTAGTTTAAGCTTGTTATAAGATTTTTTGCATCTTTTTGCAACTTACCTAGTTATTTTACGTTTTAGAAGATGTCGCGCAACCAGTTCTCACACGTTTACAACTGTTTGAAGCACTGGGTTCGACGATTATGTCAAAAGTGGAACTTTGCGACTTTGTTAAAAGTAAATTAGGGGTAGAAAATTGTCCTGAAGAGATAACTGAATGCTCTATCCAACTCCTAGTCTTAAGTGATGTGTGTTATGAAGTAAACAAATTACATACGTTGGTTTCACTCTAAATTCATGATTAAAACGTAAAAATAATTTTGTCCCCCTAGATTTCGATTTTGACCCACTGTGCAGTGGGAACACGGAGAGCAAAACATTATCTTTCTCTCACATAATACCAATATTTTAAGCAACCACGTAACTATGGGCATGATGACACCACTGCATCGTTTCAGTTTTAATATTTAGTTACTGTTTTCCTTTTTTTTATATTTTCTTCTCATTTTTTTATTGTGTCGAAAATAAAATGAGGCATAAAATAGTTTTCATGCAAAGAGAACGGTTATTTCATTATCGTTTTTTATGAATATTAATAGAAATATCATTTTAATTATAATGAATGTCATATTAAGGGGCGGAACAGCAAGGTCATCTGCCCCTTTAATAATGTACAGCCTGTTCCGATTCAACACGCAACTGTAAAATGGGTTGCCTACCCACCCGCAATCGGCTTGAAATCTGCTCGCAGCGCGCTAGCGACGGGGCTGAGTTCAATGTCACTGTTTGCCGCCTTCTTATGCAGCATTGCAAAGTATTTTGTTCTTTCAAAATATATTTACACAGGCTTCACAATAAGTTTGAACGATTTCTGTTTCAGAACTAGTTGTTTTACGCTTCTGTTAATGACTCTTGCAGAGCATTTCTATGAAATAAAATGTCATATCACCTGTTTTACCGGCAGATGCTTGAATCATAAGAAACAAGCTTACTAAGTATAACATTACTTACAGCCGATTCAGAATGTTAGATTCTCATAATAATGCTTTCTTGTGCTTTCAACGAAATATAGTGCAGCTGCTTTGAAGTAAGGCCTGTATCGTCGTTCTATCATTCTACATTGATACAGGTAAAGAATTCAGAAATGGAAATCGTTGAATGTTATTCTTAATTAAACTCAATTTTGTAACAAATTCATTCACCGCTGGTTTGGACTAAACGGCAGAAACTTCACACTTGAATTCTTTGAAAAAAGTCTATCGTAACGTTGGCACAGTGCGGTCGTGAATCATTTTCACCTTTTTCGAGTATTGAAGGTATGGTTGGGCGGCAACGCCTCGCCTAAAAGGAAAAACTTCAGGAGACTCTCCAGATGTACCCACCTCAGTCACGGCAGATTATTTTACCAAGGGCATTGGAAAGCTGGCGTAACGATACGACAAATGTTTCAATCGCTAGTGACATAATTTTCAAGTATGACATTGAGATGTTCCGGTCTAGATCTTGACTCATACCAAATTTGGTTTCAATTGCTGCAGCCGTTTAGGAGTTGATAGAGACAGATAGACAGACAGACACACACACATTTTCCCGGATCGATCTCTTAAGTCTATTTTTTCCTCATTTTTGCAAAATGTGAAAAGTAGGCTAAAAATTTAGTCCCTGGCTCTTCATCTTCTTTTCATCAGCCATATTTGTTTGTAACCAAGGAGTACATAACTTTGAAGCATTTTGCAGTTAACGGCCTGCTTGATTAAACCAAAGAATATGCAAATACCGTCACAAAAATCGTCTTTCATTGAGTTTTGTACATCCCTTGAACAAAACGGCTGCAGCAATTGAAACCAAATTTGGTATGAGTAAAGATCTAGACCGAAAAATCTCAATGTCATACTAGAAAATGAAGTCAGTGCTACCAACTGCTGAAAAATCACAATTGAAATTTGAGCTCCATGTTGGATATCCTGGTAGGTATACATGGGAACTATTCCAAAATTGGCACACATATAGATAATATTACTTCAGTTTAATTTTCAGGAGGCCATACATGACAGTATTGCCAAAATGATTCTATGCCTACTGATAGGTCCAATTTTAAAATCATATAACTCTTACACTATCAATTGGATTTCAACCAAATTTCGTATGTACTATGTGTACATAAACAGATATGACTGAGCGTATTCTTAAGAGCCATCAGGGCTGACAACTGTTAATAAATGCTGTTTATATATTTTACCCTAATAGGCTATTAATATATCAGAAAGTATTCAAGCCAACAGCTCTAAACTTTGCGTACGTATAGTACCTTACCTTCTAGATTAATTAGGAGTAAATATTATACGTCAGTGCTGCCAACATGATTCTAAGCCTGCTGATATGTCCAATTCTAAAATACCAGTAACTTATATACTAACAAATTGATTTTATCCAAAATTGGCACAACAATAGATCATAATATTTCAGATTATTTCTGACCAACAAATGCATGACATTGTTGCAACATGATTTTACGCGCGCTGATAGATCCAATATCTAACTGCATGTAACGTCCAAGCTATCCATTGAACTTCAACCAAATTTTGTATTCTTCACATTAAGAGATGGAACTAAGAATATATTCAGTCACCAGGGCTGCCAACTGTAGTGCTGTATTAGGCTACATTATGCCAGGTATACAGTATTTCGAACTAATTAGAAATTTCGATATTACCAACTTAATTTCGTCATTATTCTAGATAGGTCCATATAGATTAATCATTGGCCTAAATCTTACATTTTAAGAGAAGTAGGCTCTTTAGTTCGTCACGGAACTTCTTGTTCTTTAGATGAAAGAAACGTGAAATCGTAGAAAACAAGAGGACTGATGCTGTGACGTCTTTTATTAAATTATCTACATGTACTCTACCGTATTGCATCACACGATATTAAACATAAATAAGAAATGATACATATCTTACTTGTCAAGTATCTGGGAAGCCTGATACACGATAATGGAAGAAACGAAAGAGAAATAAATGAGCGGGAGAGACAGGCAGAAGCATTCCGGAGGAGTGTGAGAAGCATGTTATGGAGCAAGGATGTCCGTCAGAACAGCAAAAATGTCATATATTGGACGTACTATGTCCCTATCCTGACATATGCCTCTGAGACCTGGGTTATGAAAGGAAGGGAGAAGAGCAAAATACAGGCCAGTGAGATGAGGTTCTTTAGAAGCAGTATTGATGCGACAAAGATGGACAGAATAAGAAATGAGAGGACTAGAGAATTAATGACGGAGGAAATCTAGACTTAGATGGTATGGACATGTAAAACGAATGGAGGAGAAGAGGATACCCAGGAGGATACACGAGACGAAGTGGGAAGGAAAGAGACCGAGAGACAGGTGGATGAAGGGGGTGGAAGAAAGCGTGAAGAAGAGAGGAGAAGGCTGGACAAGGGTCGAGGCTGAGAGATGGTGGGAAGACAGAAGACGTTGGAGAGGCTTGTGTTCCAAACAGACCCGGCCAGTGGCTGGAAACTGTGCAAGATGATGATGACATATCTTACTTGTCAGATAGGAATTCCAGGTTAGGTTCTATTATGTGTAGAAGATTCAGCACAGAAGATTTTGACAACCGAACTCTCATAATAAATTATGTGTCGTCGCATTCATCTAAGTAATTCCTCCATTCTTTATAAATTTGAGGTCAACGAATAAGAACATCGTCATCGATGAGAATAAAGTTTAATGCACGTTGGATTGGAATGCCTCATAAAGCAACCGTCAGCCGTTTTACAGCAATTTGTTTTAATGGCTCGTTAGTGATGCTAATGGATTGTTATAGTTTGGTGAACCACGACATTATTTCGGTAATCGTCCGTTAACGGCCTTTAATAGTTTATTAACATTTTGACTACTCTCGACCAAAATATTATGGTCACTCGAGTTTGAAGGTTGTTTGTGAAGTAATCAATAGACCTACATAAAATCCAATAACATCATCATTTTCTCGTTCTATTTTACGTTAGTTCATGTGGTTTGGGTCATGGCGCGCCTCGCTCGGAAGTGATCGGCTCTATTTCGGCAACGCTGTACAGCTTTATCCGTATCGGCTAGCTGCTGAACCATGTCTTATTTTCCCGTACAAATACATACCGATATAAAGCAAGAAGTTCCGTGAAGAACTAAAGAGCCTACTTTTCTTAAAATTTAAGATTCATGCCAATGATTAATCGATATGGATCTATCTAGAATAATGACGAAATTAAGTTGGTAATATTGAAATTTCCAAATAGTTCGAAATACTGTATACCTGGCATAATGTAGCCTAATGTATCCTAATAGAGCACTACAGTTGGCAGCCCAGGTGACTGAATATATTCTTAGTTCCATCTCTTAAGTTATAGAATACAAAATTTGGTTGAAGTCCAACGGATAGCATGGACGTTACATGCAGTTAAACATGGGATCTAACAGCGCGCGTAAATCATGTTGGCAACAATGTCATGCATATATTGGCCAGAAATAATCTGAAATAGCATGATCTATTATTGTGCCAATTTTGAATGAAATCCATTAGTTAGTATAGAAGTTACATGCATTTTAAAATTGGACCTATCAGCAGGCTTAGGATCATGTTGGCAGCACTGACGTATATTAGTTACTCCAAATTAATCTAGAATGCCAGGTACTATACGTGTGCACAGTTTAGAGCTATTTGCTTGCATACTTTCTGATATATTGATATAGGGTAACAAAAATGGAGACAGCATTTATTAACAGTTGGCAGCCCTGGCTGATCTTAAGATCACGCATAGTCATATCTGTTATGGTACACATAGCACGTACGAAATTGGTTGAAATCCAAATGATAGCCTGGAAATTACATGTATTTCAAGTTGGACACCTCAGCAGGCTTAGAATCATGTTGGTAGCACTGACCTATGTAAGTTACTCCAAATTAATATAGAATGCCAGGTACTATACGTGTGCTCAGTTTGGAGCTATTTGCTTGCATACTTTCTGATATATTGATATAGGGTAACAAAAATGGAGACAGCATTTATTAACAGTTGGCAGCCCTGGCTGCTCGTAAGATCACTCATAGTCATATCTGTTATGGTACACATAGCACGTACGAAATTTGGTTGAAATCCAAATGATAGCCTGGAAATTACATGTATTTCAAGTTGGACACCTCAGCAGGCTTAGAATCATGTTGGTAGCACTGACCTATATAAGTTACTCCAAATTAATATAGAATACCAGGTACTATACCTGTTGGCTCTTAAGAATACGCTCAGCCATATCTGGTTATGTATACATACTGTGCCCTTGGCCTATGTCTTAGGCCATGGACACATTATGTCACTGGAGTACTTATATGGGGCAATGTCATGATGTTAATGAGAATGAAATCATCATTATGTAATGATCATAAGAAATAACTAGGATCTTTCTGCCGTAGTGAGACCACATATACTGTATATGGCTTGGCAGTTCTGACAGGGAGAAATTTATGGTTTTCACACAATGGACAGAGCAGGTGCATTCCAAGTCGCTTGCCTGCAAGTTTCAGAGCAGGAGCACCCCAGCGAATTCTGAGAATCTTGCCAAAACGCAGTAACTATCTCAAGTTAGCACGCAGTAGATGCCTGACTCCGCCCTTAAAGAGTACGCTTCAGTTAGTTACAAGAGATCAAGGCATTACAGGAATGATCTGAAACGCCCATGATGAATCTAATTATTATCAAGAATTTTGGGAATGCGGTAACGGATTAAATATCTCTGTGTTCATCGAATGAAAGTAGTCCCTGCGCAAGGAAATCTGACAACGTCGAGTGTGTGAGAGAGAGAACATAGCGTCCTTCAACAAGAAATTAGTTCTACCCAAGCGCTGATGATATGAACTTAGCCTATGATCGAGTTCCGTCGTGAATCATATGATTAGCAAGGCCATATTTTTGTGTATAAATTAAGGTACCTGATTACTGTAGCCTATGATTGTGAAGGGAGCATTTGGTGTCGTATGTGCAAAACTGTGAATTGGCAACCATTTTGTCATATATGTGGGTAAAGTCTGTGCCAGGAACATTGTTCATCTTTCGGCCAACGTTAGTGGATGCGGGCCATATGTAGCACCACGCCAGGCATTAATGTACGAGACGCATAGTCCATTGTTCGGCTGATGCGAAATAATATTAAAAATGAATACTAAGTTGTGAATGTGTATAACAGAAAGGAAAGATGTGAAATCATATATAATTCGAGTGAAAATGTATAACAGAAAAGTATGTCCGCCATGAGTGTGTAGCCCACTAATGTGTAATCTTTTTTTTTTTGTGGTGCATAAATTTAATCAAATATGTGTGTGTGTGCATTTTAAAAGGGTGCTGGCTTATAGCGACCTAGTGATAATGGAGGGTTGCAGTGATATTATCGAGTGGTTCTACATCATCGTGATGGGATTCGAACCGGCCATGGAGGTCATGTGTTAAGTTATACTGTTGCGGGCCTCTGGTCCAACTCTTGCAAATGATGAAGGAAGTCTTCAATATGATAAGTACCTTTTGATTATATTTTAAAGTGTCAAATAATTCATGGATTTCATCGCCATAATGTTAGCATGTTATTTGTTTTCTTTTGATTTGTTTTATCTTGTGTGTACAATGACTGTGTCAAGGCGACCATAGTTGTGCATCTGACGGAGCTGGGTACGCTCATAAGGATTAATGATCAGAATAATTATTTTAATGAATTAAAAGTGCCTAACTTAACGTATGGATGTTGCTAGGTAATCGTATCCGTACATAAAACACATGGTAGAACTCCCTATTTTATTTATAAATGTGTGTTAGAAATATCCCCTGTGTTTTTCCCCCGAATAGGACGAACGAAGCATGGTATTTCGATAGATGTCCTTTCCAGGCAAAATCTCATTATTTCGTGTAATTGACCAGAGATAGTAATTTATGTATTTACATACCGGATGAATTAATAGCCGATGATTTTTTTTGGGACGATATTTAAAGGACCATGGTGTATTGTGATGGATGATATGCAGTATTATGGTGTAGCAATGAGTAAAGTTTATAGGACAGTTTACAAAGGCGTGAATTATGTCAGATGAGAGTTAGTATGATAAGTTTACAATGATATAAGTGACGGCTGACCCAGCCTCACTAATTGTTATATTAGTTTTTATTGAACGCGTGTGATATTTAAGGCCATACAGGTAAGATGTTGTAAGGAGGAATCTACGATGAAATAAGATAAAATAGATAATGATGCCAGGTAATAAGACCTGAGGGAAGATGACAGATGAGAGTTAGTATGATAAGTTTACAATGATATAAGTGACGGCTGACCCAGCCTCATTAATTGTTATATCAGTTTTTATTGAACGCGTGTGATATTTAAGGCCATACAGGTAAGATGTTGTAAGGAGGAATCTACGATGAAATAAGGTAAAATAGATAATGATGCCAGGTAATAAGACCTGAGGGAAGATGACAGATGAGAGTTAGTATGATAAGTTTACAATGATAATAAGTGAATTGTATGTGTAAGGTAGTGGCCATCAAGCGCAGATAAAATAATGCTATAATTAATCTATATCCAAATGAGAGCGTCCCGCTCCACTTTTAGAATACTAAGATCCAGCCCGATCAGCTGGTGAGAATACAGTCAAATATTAGCCCGGGGGAAGGGGTGAAGACTTGCATTTCTACCTTTCACGGTCAAGGTCAGCCAGCAGGCGAGGCCAGTCCATTGTCACTTGCCACAAAGAGAAGGAGGGGTCCACTCTGGACTCGGGTGTTTGCCGCAGCGATTCATTTAAATTTTTCTTATGTTTGGTCCCAAGTTTAATATTCACGTAAGGGTATGTTAGGTCACTACCCTGATGCCTCCAATCGATAGCGTTTCTTTTACTGGTCATTTTGATATAAGGGACGGTTTTGTCTGTTGACCATACAGTCCCGGGTTCGATATCCTTTTGTTGTGCCTGGTCCAGACGCTATTTTTAAACGGGTACTAGATAGGCAATAACCTTGCGGTCCCGTGTTCGAAATCCTTTTATTCATACCTGGTCGATCAGTCTTTTTAAATGGGTACTAGCTAGACAGTGACCTTAGAGTCCTGTGTTCATGAATAATTATTTTCGGTCCTGGAAAATAATTATTATTAGTTTTTTTTTTATAGTTAATATTGGTTCAAAATTATCTTGAGATTTCTTTTTCTCGATAATTGTTGAACGGACCATGCTTTGTTCTATTGTAACCTCGTTCTGCGAGATAAGGCATTCAAGGTAAGAAATGTGTAGGTAGCGAATACCCCTAAATACATATTGACCCTATTGAATAATCCGCTAAGAACATGTTTGTGCCATGTCTATCTTTTTCAGGGGTCGCGGCTTCAAATACATTCACCGTTGCTTAACATAACACTGATACAAGGTATTTCTTCTGTGCCATGTCTATCTTTTTCAGGGGTCGCGGCTTCAAATACATTCACCGTTGCCTAACGTGACTCTGACACGATACGATTACTTTAATAATGTTTGGTTGGAATTATTAATTGTTTTTCATGTTTATCCAACCCAAGTTTGAAAGGCAAATGATTAGTCATCATTTTTTTATGATGCTATTTTTGTCTGTTTTTAAGGCATTTTTCTTAGTTTGTTTATTATATATCCATGAATTATTTGACAAGGCATCGAGTGCTTGGTTCGAGAATGTATCACGTCGAACGCAAGGGCCGAAGCCAGGCTTATCATATTGCTAATATGTTAATGTAATATGTGACAATTTGTAAGGGTGTTTCAAGGCTAAGTAAATTCAATGGCTTCATTGATTCAGCTAATTTGTTTTAAAGCTAAGACGTCCAAAGTAACGTCGGGATTGAACATTAAGATTCCGTACGGAAAGGCTTCCATGATTAATTTACAAGAGTATGTAAATAAGATGCATAAATCATATTCATGTTCGCAGATAGAAATACATAATTAATGCCATGAAGGTTAAGATTTGATATGAGGGTAAACTTTTATTTAACGGAGGGATTCTAGTAAATGTTAATTAAACGCCATTAATAATTAAATAAGCCAATGGCTAGGCTATAATGTATACTTCGGAATGGCCATGGATGTCTCTGATATTTGAACATACCATGTATCTGAAATGTAATTGGATGATATTAGACTCAATGATTATTATGTTTACTCAGATTAATGATTGATTAATTCCGTATAAATGGATTTCTTTTTCTTAATCCATACTGTTGTTACAGTTGACCGGACCCTCTTGATCCATCATCTCTTAATAACTTAACCTTCTTATGATATCTTATCATCGTAATTAATAAATTTGATTTTGGCAATTAATGCTAATTGGTGTTAACCAGATTTCATTTTGATTCATTTTCTTTATTTTGCCACATGATTGGTTTTTATTTGTCAATAAATTTGATTGTAATCATACATCATAACTACTATGATAAGTATTAATTGATGCTGATTAGCATTTAATTGGTGGTTTTTGGACATTAATTAGTCCATTGTTTATATTTTTGATTTTGACTTAATTTTATTGATTCCGTATTTGATTTATTTTACCTGTGAGTTATTATTATTATTATTATTATTATTTTAAATTTCATTTCTACTATTTTGGTTTTATTTCATTTATTTGTTTTTGCTGTACTGGTGTTGGTGCATTAAATTTGTTTATTTTCATTCAGAATCTGTGTGTGATGAATTTTATTCAGCCCTAGTGATCTTCCTATAATATCCAGAACAGTTTCATATTCAAGCTAGTGTACCGTTCATGCCCCGACGACAGAGTCCTGTTCTGAAGGCCTTGTGCAAGGGTACATGGCAAAGGATAGATTATTCTCTATTCTTCTTCGATTTTTTTCTATTCTGGAAGATCCTAGTGGTTAACATACACAGATGCACCCGGGTTTTGTGCTTGTTTGATTAAGTTTGGCTTGCCTACTCGTTTGGCATGTTAGTTATTTTTTTGACTTTATGCTGAGCGGGTAAACGCTGGAAGATACCCATAAGTCACTTATCAATTCAAACCCGAATCCAAACCGTATTCCATTCATTTCATACCCGTTATTTTTCCGTGAGGATCAGCCTTGCCCTTTTTCCGCTTGCCACATTCATTTAATACCAACCGACAGTAGTGGCTGCGCGGGCTAAAGCGCTGCGTTAGGTCAAGGGGCCAAGCTCTCTGCTGACTCGGTAGACGCGTGGGTTCGTGCCCCACCGTCGGCTGTCCTTGAAATGGTTTTCCGTGCTTTCCCATTTTCAACACCAGGCAAATGCTGGGACAGTACCTTCTGACAGGCCACGGCCGCTTCCTTCCACATCCTTGCCCAGTTTCATTCATCTTCATCAATTCCATCTCTCATCCCGACGCGCAGGTCGCCCACGGGCGTCGATTAGAAAGACCTGCACTCGGCCTCTCAGGAGGCTACACGACAAAAAAAAAAAAAAAAAAAAAAAAAATTAATACCAAACCCTGTTCTCCCCACCACCAGTGTAAAGTGCAAAAATGGCGCCCAACGGTGTGACTTAAGCTTGAAACAATAGCAGCCCAACATAAGGTCGAAATGGAGCTCAATTAATTGAATGAGAGTTACTGTAATTAAATTTTCATTTATATAAATTTTTATAGTATCATACAGTAATCTCAAGGAGTCCCTTGCAATTTTTATAGCATTGAGCATCCATCAGATAGTTAATTAAGGCTCATTAGTGGCCTGATGAGAAACATTAATCACTTTAATTAATGTTTGATTAAATTAAATTAATTAATTAATTTTTCTTTGAGTGATAAGTCAAATATTTAATGACACCAATGGATTACAATCAAATTTTGAATCGTTTTACTGTTGCAATATCACTGTAGGTGATTGCAAATTCGAAGGATAGGGGAAGGAAGCCTTGAAAGCTTTGAAATACACTTACATTGCATGGTGTGTTGATGTGTATATTTGCATGAGTTGGGACAAGCCCGCATATTTTCTTATTGATAATTATGTCGTCGACAGAGGACCTGATGGTCGTATTGCAAGAATTTAAGGACAGTAGTTATAAGCAGATGCAGGAAATAAAAGACAGTAATCAGGAACTTAGAGTTAGTACTGAACAGCAATTGTCACAGATGCAGGAAATAAAAGACAGTAATCAGGAACTTAGAGTTAGTACTGAACAGCAATTGTCACAGATGCAGGAAATAAAAGACAGTAATCAGGAACTTAGAGTTAGTACTGAACAGCAATTGTCACAGATGCAGAGAAATATAGAACATGTAGGCCGCATTTGCAATCAGAGTACTGAGAAAATAGAAATTCATATGGTCACGATCGAGAACGAGATCAGGAACGTGTCTCAGAGAATGGCTAGTATGGAAATTCGAGTCCAAGCGCAGGTAGCGAAATGTGAAGTGGGAATCGCAGCAACTCAGGCAGATGTCGACAAGCTGAGAGATGAGAATAAGTCAACGCAAGCTAAGATAGGAGTGATCGAGACCGACATCTCTACATTTAAGGACGAGATTAAGGATTCATTGCAGCTCATACGAGATGATATGGATGGCCAACATGACGAATGTAAGAAATCATGGGAAAAGGATAAGGAAGGATTGAAGAGAGATGTCGAATTAGCATACGATGACATGAGCCAGGAGGCTAAGGAAGAAAGGATAGCTGTACTCCGTAAATTAGAAGAGAGCAAATTAAAGATGAATAAGGTCGAGATGGAGCTTTTGTCAAGGATGGAACGACAAGAAAATAAACAAGTCAAAAGCGACCTCAAGATGCTGATCCAAGAAGAGGTCATCGCCGACTTACAAAAAGGATTGGCCAAGTCCATTACAGAAACCCGTATGGAAGGGAAAGTAGGATTTCAGGAGCATACGACCATAGATGAGGGGATGGAACCTCACAGTCAGGAATTCAGGGGTCGTACTTCGACACCCGTCGAGTCTAACGCAGCTGCTCAGGTCATTCACGTTATAAAAATGAGTGATGACCGGCCGAACAAATTTTCAGGGAACAATAACTTTACTCCTAAGAGTTTCCTCAGAGAATTGATGGAATACATCAAAGAAAGCAAGATCTCAGAAGACCGACAGTTAAGGACAGTGGAGAAACTGTTGACTGGACACGCGTTACAATGGTTCCGTAGCTTCAGGTATACCTTTGACACTATGGGAGAATTCCGTGAAGCATTTCTGAAGAAGTATTGGAGCCTTGCCTCGCAACAGAACCTGAGGATGGAACTATACGCGCGCCGCTATAGTACCACATCACCCACAAAATATTCAGAATATTTCATCACACAGCTACACCGGATGAAAGAGTTGGATATGCCTCCATCAGAAGAAGAGATGATCACCGCCATTGAGAAGCAACTGCCAGTCGGGGTTCAACAGATCATGGCGGCAGCGAACGTACGGACAGCGGTACATGCCGAGGAGATATTAAGAAACCTCGATGAGACGACGATCCACAGTCCACAAAGATCAGGTCGAATGACTGAAAATGTAAACGTGGTCGGCCTAGAAGAAGCACCTAGACGACGCATGAAAGACCAAAGTACAGACGCCATGGACATGAGGCAGAACTGGGAACGTCGGGAATACCAAGATCAAGAACTGAGGCCCCCGTGGTATGGTAACCGAGGAAATAATAACTGGAGGTCGTCCCAAAGACAAAATGAACCACGGAGAGGACATCGTGGATCATACAGGCCGTATAACAAGAGAGGTGGGCGTTTTCAACGCGGAAGGCCACCGTGGGACCAAAACAGAGAGCCAGAAGTGAGATGGGACTTGCCAGATGACCACAGAGAGGAAATGGAAAGGTGGCACAGCGATTCGGAGCGGTATTTGGCAGAATTACGTGCCAAAGAATCGGCCGAACAAAGTAAGAAAGACAGATGGAACAGGGGAATGAATGATCGAAGGGATCCAGATGTCATCGAACAGGGAGCTGAGAGCCTGGAACTCCAGAATGCCCGGAGGAACAGCAATCAATCATCCGGAGGTACACCAGATAGGAATGGCAACAACGAGAAAAAAAAACGCCAATTTTAGAAGATGGGAACGTCGCTAGTGCACAGAACAGTCACAATGCAAAGCATATGGTAGTAGCGCAGATCAGTGATTGGGTCATCAAAGAAGAGGATTTGACGGAGGACACAACAGGGCCAAAGATTAATACAATTAGAGAATTACCCATAATTTACGCCCGAGTGGGAGGTCTAACGGTACGATGTATGGTAGATACGGGTGCCAGCATCAGTATAGCTTCCCAAGCATTAGTTAAAGAGTTGGAGAGATTGGGGAAGGTTCCCGTGATGCCAATTTCTAACATCACAGTCAAGGGCATTATCCCAGACAAGTCCGCAGTCTGTAAGTTCCAAGCATTGTTGGACATTACACTGCAAGGACATAATATGCCGCATTCGTTCATCATAATGAACAAGATAAATTATAACATTATCTTGGGAGCGGACTTCATTCGAGAATATAAAGCAGTCATCAACCTATATGAAAACACCATTTGTTTTAAAGATATTGGAGAGGAAAATCATTTGGACATGCAATTAAATACGGATATTCCAAGAGATGGCGAAGAGATATGGACATTGTGCACCACTGAAGAGATGGAAGCATATGAGAAAATCGACGAAAGGTTAAGGGATATTGAGGATGATTTAATGGAACCTGAATCCTGGGTCATGGCGCTAGAAGAATTGGAGGACAGAGTTACTGACTATTTTGAGGAGAAGGCTCGTGAAGCAAAGATAAATGAGGAGAACAGGATCAAATTGATGGACATGTTAAAGCGACACGAACCGGTTTTTAATTCTAAACCCGGTAAGATAGAACATTTCAAGTACCAAATGCAGGTCAACGATTGGTCACCGTTTAGGAAAAAGCCTTATCCGATAGCCGAAAAACATATGAATGAGGTGAAAGAAACCATCAAGCAAATGGAGGATGCTGGAGTCATAGTTAAGATGGCTACCCCATTCGTGAGTCCGTTGGTAGTAGTCAAGAAACCCAATGGCTCTGTCCGAATATGTCTGGACGCCAGGACAATTAATGAACGATTGATTCCTGAATATGACCAAGCTCCAGCGATCAAAGAGGTCATAAACAAATTCCAGAACAAGATATATTTTTCATCAATAGACTTGACTAGTAGCTATCACCATTTGGAACTGGATGACAAGTCAAGGTTATTGACTGGATTCCTATTTAATCAGCAAACTTATGCATTTCAAAGATTACCATTCGGTATCAAAACAGCAGGTTCGGCACTCATACGAGCGTTAGACCGGAACCTGACGTCGGAAGTCAAGGATGCCACTGTAAGATATGTCGATGACATACTCTTGGCGTCTGATAATTTGGATGATCACCTCACGAATTTAGAGAAATTACTAGACAATTTGGAGAAAGCCAATTTCAAAATTAACATCCAAAAATCTCATTTTTGCCAGAAGGAGGTACTCTATTTAGGCCACATCATCGATGGTGAAGGAGTACGCCCAAATCCTGCGAAACTAGAGGCTATTCGGAACTTTCCTAAACCAAACAGGGTAAAACACGTCCGCCAATTTCTGGGCATTTGCAATTTCTTTGCAAATCATTGTCCCGGGTATACTGAGGCTGTGGCGCCACTACAGGATATGCTTCGTAAGAACAGCAAATGGGCATGGAAGGAAGAATGCGACGCGGCTTTTCGGAAAACGAAGGAATTACTAATCAATAGCATTAAATTGGGTTACCCGGATTTCTCAAGAAAATTTATAATTCAAACCGACGCCTCACGGATTGGAATTGGATGCATGCTGTACCAAGAGGATCCAAACAACCCTCGAGAACGATCTTACTTGGCATTTTCTAGCCGTAAGCTAAAGACACACGAGCGGAATTACACAGTAACGGAATTGGAACTTCTATCCATCATTTTTGCTTTACAACAATGGAGGAAGACTGTCTATGGTTTCGAGATTTTGATAAGAACCGACCACAAGAGCCTTATCTTCCTATTGAAAACTCCCATGGCTAGCGAGCGAGTGAACAGATGGTCGTTGTATGTTCAACAGTTCAATATTGACATTGAACACTGCCCAGGAAGATTCAATGTGATACCCGACGCATTAAGTCGAAACCCAGAACGAGGAGAAGGAGTAGTATCTGTACATCAAGTCGAGCTCACTCAGGCAGATCAGGAATTTTTGGTTAAACTGGGAGAAATTCAGGCTGAACAAGTTAAGGATCCGTGGATGAATATGATCATCGATTATTTAAGAGGAAGATTGCAACGAGGAACGCCCGCGTATTTGGAAGCGGAGAAAATTTCGACGAGCTATATTTGGTATAATAACCTGCTGCACAAGTACGTGGATCCCGATCGCGTGAAATCAAGGATTGTGGTGCCACCTTCTTTACAGAGAGGTCTAGTCTGGCACGCACATAGCATATCTGGACATGGAGGAATCGATAAGACAAGTGCTCTTATTCAAGAAGCATTTGTATGGCCCAAATTAAGGGAAACCATTCGCAGTGTTTTGAAGACCTGTGACAAATGTCAAAGGGTTAAGCCAAACTCATTCCTCATGAAGCAATATCCCAAACCTCTACTGCCACAGAAGCCGTGCGAACTGGTCGCCATGGACGGTTATGGTCCATTACCGAAAGGCAGAAGAGGATGCAAATACATTCTCGTCAGCATCGATGTATTTACAAAATACGTGGTGTTATGTCCAGTTCAGAAGTTAAACACTAAACAGGTACTGAACAGAATTAAGGCAAGGGTAATTCCAACGTTAGGGAAGATGGAATTCTGTCTTACGGACCACGGCAGTTATTTCACTAGTGCCGAGTTTAGGAGTGAGATGGTGAGGTTAGATGTCCGGCACGTGTTGAGTTCAGTGCGCCATCCTGAGGGAAATCCATCAGAAAGAATAATGCGGGAGATCGCAAAATATTGCCGAATTTACTGTTCTGATCAGCATTGGAAGTGGGTCGACGTATTACACATAATGGAATTCTGTATAAACAATACGATCCATGAGAGCACAGGACAGATCCCCACGGTCCTTCACTTAAATCGATGTCCGGATCGACCGTGGAAGAACATCTTGCCTTGTCCGTTGGACGCTCGACCAAGCCATGAATTAACCATACAGGCCACGGCAACTTATTTGAAGAAACAAGCTGATCGTCGATTACGTAGAGTGCGTAATAAAAGATTTCACCGTCCTTTGGAATTGGAAGAATTGGTCTTGGTGAAACGACCAGCAGTGTCCGATCCAGCGAAGCGAATATACTCAAAATTTTGCGAGATATTCTATGGACCGTACCGAGTCATAAAGGTGATTGGAAATAATGCCTATAAAGTAAAACACCTACGCACTGGAGTCGAGTCTGTCTATAACGCACAGAATCTAAAACTATACTACCCCGCCGAAGAAGATGAGGTCCAACATCGAGTCAACGTAGTGGAGAAGAAAGAAGAAGGGGATGATCCGGTCCAAGTAGAAGAACCATCGGAAGGAGAAGAAGAGATCCAGCGAACAAATAATCACGACTGTCAATGGATAACGCTGCGTGAAGAATTTGATAATGCTAAGGGAGAGTGAACTAAGGATAAATGCAGAATTTAAAGCTGAGAATAAGAGGCTGCTTGAAGAATTTCACGATCCGAATTAATTTAGAGTCCATCAGAAAGCCAACTTCGAAAGAAGGTCGATGAGGAAGACATGACATTGTTAAAATGGATTATGTTGCCGAGTATTGTTGAATTGTAAAAACTCTTCGTAACCTCAGCAGTTTTTCCAAACTAAGAAGGAGGGAGATGTGCCCTTGGCCTATGTCTTAGGCCATGGACACATTATGTCACTGGAGTACTTATATGGGGCAATGTCATGATGTTAATGAGAATGAAATCATCATTATGTAATGATCATAAGAAATAACTAGGATCTTTCTGCCGTAGTGAGACCACATATACTGTATATGGCTTGGCAGTTCTGACAGGGAGAAATTTATGGTTTTCACACAATGGACAGAGCAGGTGCATTCCAAGTCGCTTGCCTGCAAGTTTCAGAGCAGGAGCACCCCAGCGAATTCTGAGAATCTTGCCAAAACGCAGTAACTATCTCAAGTTAGCACGCAGTAGATGCCTGACTCCGCCCTTAAAGAGTACGCTTCAGTTAGTTACAAGAGATCAAGGCATTACAGGAATGATCTGAAACGCCCATGATGAATCTAATTATTATCAAGAATTTTGGGAATGCGGTAACGGATTAAATATCTCTGTGTTCATCGAATGAAAGTAGTCCCTGCGCAAGGAAATCTGACAACGTCGAGTGTGTGAGAGAGAGAACATAGCGTCCTTCAACAAGAAATTAGTTCTACCCAAGCGCTGATGATATGAACTTAGCCTATGATCGAGTTCCGTCGTGAATCATATGATTAGCAAGGCCATATTTTTGTGTATAAATTAAGGTACCTGATTACTGTAGCCTATGATTGTGAAGGGAGCATTTGGTGTCGTATGTGCAAAACTGTGAATTGGCAACCATTTTGTCATATATGTGGGTAAAGTCTGTGCCAGGAACATTGTTCATCTTTCGGCCAACGTTAGTGGATGCGGGCCATATGTAGCACCACGCCAGGCATTAATGTACGAGACGCATAGTCCATTGTTCGGCTGATGCGAAATAATATTAAAAATGAATACTAAGTTGTGAATGTGTATAACAGAAAGGAAAGATGTGAAATCATATATAATTCGAGTGAAAATGTATAACAGAAAAGTATGTCCGCCATGAGTGTGTAGCCCACTAATGTGTAATCTTTTTTTTTTTGTGGTGCATAAATTTAATCAAATATGTGTGTGTGTGCATTTTAAAAGGGTGCTGGCTTATAGCGACCTAGTGATAATGGAGGGTTGCAGTGATATTATCGAGTGGTTCTACATCATCGTGATGGGATTCGAACCGGCCATGGAGGTCATGTGTTAAGTTATACTGTTGCGGGCCTCTGGTCCAACTCTTGCAAATGATGAAGGAAGTCTTCAATATGATAAGTACCTTTTGATTATATTTTAAAGTGTCAAATAATTCATGGATTTCATCGCCATAATGTTAGCATGTTATTTGTTTTCTTTTGATTTGTTTTATCTTGTGTGTACAATGACTGTGTCAAGGCGACCATAGTTGTGCATCTGACGGAGCTGGGTACGCTCATAAGGATTAATGATCAGAATAATTATTTTAATGAATTAAAAGTGCCTAACTTAACGTATGGATGTTGCTAGGTAATCGTATCCGTACATAAAACACATGGTAGAACTCCCTATTTTATTTATAAATGTGTGTTAGAAATATCCCCTGTGTTTTTCCCCCGAATAGGACGAACGAAGCATGGTATTTCGATAGATGTCCTTTCCAGGCAAAATCTCATTATTTCGTGTAATTGACCAGAGATAGTAATTTATGTATTTACATACCGGATGAATTAATAGCCGATGATTTTTTTTTTGGGACGATATTTAAAGGACCATGGTGTATTGTGATGGATGATATGCAGTATTATGGTGTAGCAATGAGTAAAGTTTATAGGACAGTTTACAAAGGCGTGAATTATGTCAGATGAGAGTTAGTATGATAAGTTTACAATGATATAAGTGACGGCTGACCCAGCCTCACTAATTGTTATATTAGTTTTTATTGAACGCGTGTGATATTTAAGGCCATACAGGTAAGATGTTGTAAGGAGGAATCTACGATGAAATAAGATAAAATAGATAATGATGCCAGGTAATAAGACCTGAGGGAAGATGACAGATGAGAGTTAGTATGATAAGTTTACAATGATATAAGTGACGGCTGACCCAGCCTCATTAATTGTTATATCAGTTTTTATTGAACGCGTGTGATATTTAAGGCCATACAGGTAAGATGTTGTAAGGAGGAATCTACGATGAAATAAGGTAAAATAGATAATGATGCCAGGTAATAAGACCTGAGGGAAGATGACAGATGAGAGTTAGTATGATAAGTTTACAATGATAATAAGTGAATTGTATGTGTAAGGTAGTGGCCATCAAGCGCAGATAAAATAATGCTATAATTAATCTATATCCAAATGAGAGCGTCCCGCTCCACTTTTAGAATACTAAGATCCAGCCCGATCAGCTGGTGAGAATACAGTCAAATATTAGCCCGGGGGAAGGGGTGAAGACTTGCATTTCTACCTTTCACGGTCAAGGTCAGCCAGCAGGCGAGGCCAGTCCATTGTCACTTGCCACAAAGAGAAGGAGGGGTCCACTCTGGACTCGGGTGTTTGCCGCAGCGATTCATTTAAATTTTTCTTATGTTTGGTCCCAAGTTTAATATTCACGTAAGGGTATGTTAGGTCACTACCCTGATGCCTCCAATCGATAGCGTTTCTTTTACTGGTCATTTTGATATAAGGGACGGTTTTGTCTGTTGACCATACAGTCCCGGGTTCGATATCCTTTTGTTGTGCCTGGTCCAGACGCTATTTTTAAACGGGTACTAGATAGGCAATAACCTTGCGGTCCCGTGTTCGAAATCCTTTTATTCATACCTGGTCGATCAGTCTTTTTAAATGGGTACTAGCTAGACAGTGACCTTAGAGTCCTGTGTTCATGAATAATTATTTTCGGTCCTGGAAAATAATTATTATTAGTTTTTTTTTATAGTTAATATTGGTTCAAAATTATCTTGAGATTTCTTTTTCTCGATAATTGTTGAACGGACCATGCTTTGTTCTATTGTAACCTCGTTCTGCGAGATAAGGCATTCAAGGTAAGAAATGTGTAGGTAGCGAATACCCCTAAATACATATTGACCCTATTGAATAATCCGCTAAGAACATGTTTGTGCCATGTCTATCTTTTTCAGGGGTCGCGGCTTCAAATACATTCACCGTTGCTTAACATAACACTGATACAAGGTATTTCTTCTGTGCCATGTCTATCTTTTTCAGGGGTCGCGGCTTCAAATACATTCACCGTTGCCTAACGTGACTCTGACACGATACGATTACTTTAATAATGTTTGGTTGGAATTATTAATTGTTTTTCATGTTTATCCAACCCAAGTTTGAAAGGCAAATGATTAGTCATCATTTTTTTATGATGCTATTTTTGTCTGTTTTTAAGGCATTTTTCTTAGTTTGTTTATTATATATCCATGAATTATTTGACAAGGCATCGAGTGCTTGGTTCGAGAATGTATCACGTCGAACGCAAGGGCCGAAGCCAGGCTTATCATATTGCTAATATGTTAATGTAATATGTGACAATTTGTAAGGGTGTTTCAAGGCTAAGTAAATTCAATGGCTTCATTGATTCAGCTAATTTGTTTTAAAGCTAAGACGTCCAAAGTAACGTCGGGATTGAACATTAAGATTCCGTACGGAAAGGCTTCCATGATTAATTTACAAGAGTATGTAAATAAGATGCATAAATCATATTCATGTTCGCAGATAGAAATACATAATTAATGCCATGAAGGTTAAGATTTGATATGAGGGTAAACTTTTATTTAACGGAGGGATTCTAGTAAATGTTAATTAAACGCCATTAATAATTAAATAAGCCAATGGCTAGGCTATAATGTATACTTCGGAATGGCCATGGATGTCTCTGATATTTGAACATACCATGTATCTGAAATGTAATTGGATGATATTAGACTCAATGATTATTATGTTTACTCAGATTAATGATTGATTAATTCCGTATAAATGGATTTCTTTTTCTTAATCCATACTGTTGTTACAGTTGACCGGACCCTCTTGATCCATCATCTCTTAATAACTTAACCTTCTTATGATATCTTATCATCGTAATTAATAAATTTGATTTTGGCAATTAATGCTAATTGGTGTTAACCAGATTTCATTTTGATTCATTTTCTTTATTTTGCCACATGATTGGTTTTTATTTGTCAATAAATTTGATTGTAATCATACATCATAACTACTATGATAAGTATTAATTGATGCTGATTAGCATTTAATTGGTGGTTTTTGGACATTAATTAGTCCATTGTTTATATTTTTGATTTTGACTTAATTTTATTGATTCCGTATTTGATTTATTTTACCTGTGAGTTATTATTATTATTATTATTATTATTTTAAATTTCATTTCTACTATTTTGGTTTTATTTCATTTATTTGTTTTTGCTGTACTGGTGTTGGTGCATTAAATTTGTTTATTTTCATTCAGAATCTGTGTGTGATGAATTTTATTCAGCCCTAGTGATCTTCCTATAATATCCAGAACAGTTTCATATTCAAGCTAGTGTACCGTTCATGCCCCGACGACAGAGTCCTGTTCTGAAGGCCTTGTGCAAGGGTACAATACCACATACGAAATTTGGTTGAATTCCAATTGGCAGTGTAGAAGTTATATGCATTTAAAAATTGGGCCTATCAGCAGGCTTAGAATCATTTTGGCAACACTGCCATGTATGGCCTCCTGGAAATTAAACTAAAATATTATTATCTATACGTGTGTCAATTTTTAAATAGCTCCCATTCATACCTTCCAAGATATCCAACATGGAGCTCAAATTTCAATTGCGATTTTTCAGCAGTTGGTGGCACTGACAGTATTTTCAAATACGGCAGTGAGATATAGTTTATTAACATTTTGACTACTCTCGACCAAATTTTGTTTCGATTGCTGCAGCCGTTTAGGAGTTGATAGGGGGGACACACACACAGCCAGACAAACAGACAGACACACATTTGCCCGGATCGATCTCATAAGTCTACTTTTCCCTCATTTTTACAAATGTGAAAAGTAGGCTAATAAGTGAATTAATTTGCATATTTCACAGTCATACAGCATAACCTTTTGATGTAGAAGGATTACAACGCGACCAAGAACTACATTTTCCAACCACCCCGAGCCGAGAAAAATCTACCTTACAAAAATGATACTTTATTTCTTGTGCACAATACATTTTGAAATTAATAATATAGTTATAAAACATTCCAATGTATATTGTGTTAAAATTTGGATTCGATCTGATGACGAGTTTTTGAGATAATAATTCTTAAATGTGACGCATGGTTGAAACACGCTTGAAAGCGGGCACTTTTTGTATTCCAACTATGATACAAAATATTAAAATATAAATTAAAAATTCCAAACCTACATGAGCTAACGTAAAATAGAACGACAAAAATGATGATGTGATTGGATTTTCTGTAGGTCTATTGGTTACTTCACAAACAACCTTCAAACTCGAGTGCACATAATACTTTGGTCGACAGTAACTAAAGTGATGTTAATGTAGTGTGAATAAATTCGTAATGGAAGTGAATCAAAGTTAATAAAGTGGCTTGTGGCTAAGCTATGGCGGAAGCAGAGAGAAGATAAATTTTATCTTTCTGACAATTTGTATATCATTGCCGTTTTCAGACAATGATAATTAAAGAGTTCCACTTAAGGGGGATGTGGTGTTGGTCACTGATAGACTAATTAGAAAACAGGAAGAGGTTTCTTGGCAAAGCGTGACATCCTCACCACACTACCTGTCTCGCTGATAACTATGGCTTACTGTAGCTGATGGAGAAACTCTCGAACTTGGCCCTTTTTCAATGCAACTGTAGTTGATACAACTGAGGCGATCCCCATCAGAAGGCGGAACTCAACAAATGCACGTTTCGAGAAAAATGCCATTACAATTTGCTACCAAGGGTGAACTCGACATAGTCTACTATTAGCCTACTTTCGATTTTTGCAAAAAATTAAAGTAGATTTATGAGATCTACACAGGGCCAAAAAGTGTGTGTCTGTCTGTGTGGGAGTGTGAGTGTGAGTGGATGTGTGTACTGTGAATGTCTGTCCCCCCCTATCAATTCGAACACGGTGAAACCGAATTGAACGAAATTTGGCACAGAGGTAGAAATAGCAATGAGAACATCAGTGTCATTTTTATATCGCCGCCATCTTGACGGAAACGTTATGGCGGCCACCCAAATGTTCAAAGCTTAATTCAAATCACGACTAATCTATTCATCCGATCTCTACCAAATTTTGCAACAACATATAGCGAGCGTCTTTTGACTAATCTACAAGGTCATCAACTCAATAGTTTGCAGATGGTGGCCATGTATGTGTGCAAATCGATTCCCCCTATCAATTCAAACACGGTGAAACCGAATTGAACGAATGTTGGTTCAGAGGTAGCTCTAGCAAAGGACACCTCAGTGGCATGTTTTATATCGCCGCCATCTTGACGAAAACGTAATGGTGGCCACGCAAACGTTAAAAGCTTAAGTCAAATTACGACCAACCTAATAATCTGATCTCTAC
Organism: Meconema thalassinum; assembly: GCA_946902985.2. Classification (NCBI taxonomy): domain Eukaryota; kingdom Metazoa; phylum Arthropoda; class Insecta; order Orthoptera; family Tettigoniidae; genus Meconema; species Meconema thalassinum. Next base: position 117,810,098 of record OX336388.2, read on the forward strand.
CAAATTTTTTAAGAACATACCTTTATGCGGGGAGCATATTTTGACCAAACTACAAGATCATGAGCCCGATAGTTTGCAGATGGCGGCCATGTATGTGTGCAAATCGATCCCCCCTATCAATTCAAACACGGTGAAACCGAATTGAACGAATGTTGGTTCAGAGGTAGCTCTAGCAAAGGACACCTCAGTGGCATGTTTTATATTGGCGCCATCTTGACGAAAATGTAATGTCGGCCGCCCTAATGTTAAAAGCTTAAATCAAATTACGACCAACCTAATAATCTGATCTCTACCAAATTTTGCAAGAACATACCTTTATGCGGGGAGCATAATTTGACCAAACTACACGATCATGAGCCCAATAGTTTGCAGATGGCGGCCATGTATGTGTACAAATCGATTCCCCCAATCAATTCAAACACGGTGAATTCGAATTGAATGAAAATTTTTACAGAGGTAGCACTAGCAAAGGGCACCTCATATTCATGTTTAATATACGTATAGTACGTTGTTTTTCAACAAGCTACTACAACCAACATTCATGATGATGATGATGATGATAATTGTTGTTTTAAGGGGCCTAACATCTAGGTTATCGGCCCCTAATGATCTGGGCGATAGCGAAAATGAGATTGAAATGGAAACCAGAACGACAATTATGTGAGACGGAAAATACGTACAAAGAGAAACTCAGATGGAAACAACTCACAATATGGTCTTACAAAAGGGAATTTAGAACGAAAAGATTCACAAAAAGAATAGATTGAAAAAGACCCACAAAACGTAGGCTAGATTCAAAATACGTACAAAATGCAATGTAGCGTCAAAATACTTACAAAATGCAACTGAAATTCAAAATACTTACAAAATGCAAATGAGATCGAAAATTCGTACAAAATGCAATTGAGGTTCAAAATACTTACAAAATGCAATTGAAATTGAAAATGCTTACAAAATGTACGGTAGATTCAAACGACTCATGTGGATTGACAATACTTACAAAATGCAATTTAGATTGAAAATACTTGACAAAATGTAATTTAGATTCAAAGTACCCACAAAATGCAATTGAGAATCAAAATATGTGCAAAATGCCCACCAAACAAAATGCAATTTAGATTCAAAATTCGTGCGAAATGCGGTTTTGGTTGAAAATACTTACAAAACGCAATTGAAATTCAAAATACTCACTAAAAGGCCCGTCTACCTGCATTGAAAGACTTACTAAAAAGCAATTTAGATTGTCAATCTTTACAAAATGCAATTGAGGGTGAAAACAATAGCGAGATGTAATTTAGATCGAAAAAACGTACAAAATGCAACGTAGATCAAAAATGCCTTAAAAAATCGCTAAACGGGGATTTAGATACACGGTGAACCAAGTAACAAAAACAGTGCGGGAATCTTAAAGAGAAAAGGAAATATAAGGAAAAGAGGAGAGGAGAGGGGAGAGAGGAGAGGGTCCACCCCAAAGGTAAGGGACAAAAGTGGAAAAGGGACCCAGCTCAGGAATACCTCGGGGTCGCCAACTCCCGAACTCACCAGCCGTGTGCCCCTGAGGGTGTAGCATTATCTAGGGTGCACCAGAAGTGGTGGGGCTACATGCACCCTGCCTCCTTAAGGGCCTTGAGCACAAGGCAGGAGGTAAAAGGAAAAGAAAAATAAGGCTGACCCCTCACAGAAGGAGGGTATCAGGAAAGATGAGGCAAGGGCCAATTAAGGCGGGAAAGTGAAAGACTCCCTAGGCCTCGGATAACCTAATACCGTCGGGGTCGGAAGAGAACAAGAGTTGACCAAGGGAGGTCGACAGGAAAGAAGACGGAGAGGAGCCCGGCACAAGTAACCAACATTCAATTACACTCCTTGCAAAGGACAAAGAGTTATAACAATACCCATGCATTTAGGAGAAAGTAGGTTATATGTTCTTTACTGAACATCTTGTTCTTCTTTTGTGATTAGATGGCAATAAGACAAAACTTTCACCACATTATTCGTTTATTATAATCGACACGTGACTTAAATGGAATAATAATAATAATAATAATAATAATAATAATAATAATAATAATAATAATAACAATTCCTTTCAAGTAATTTATTTAATTATTTAATTTAATGGTTCAATCATTTATTTAATTTATTTCTTTGAATAATAATAATTATAATAATAATAATTATTATTATTATTATTAACCTTCATTGATTTTAAGAAAGCTTATGACTCCATTGATCGGACTACCCTACTTAAGATTCTAAAGGAGTTCGACCTAGACAACAAAACCAGAGCGATCATCCAACAGACTCTCGCCAACACCACTTCAAAAGTTAAGTTTAGAGGCGAGATTTCCAATGCCATCGAGATAAGGACAGGAGTTCGACAGGGAGATGGTCTCTCGCCTCTGCTATTCAACTGCCTTCTTGAGAAAGTTATCCGTGAGTGGCGAAGGAGTGATGAAGGAGTCCAAAATGGAATCAGACTTAGTCCCAAGAATAAGAACCTAGCAATTGACTGTCTAGCCTTTGCAGATGACCTTGCGGCTTTTTGCAGATTCGTTGGATACGGCCAAGAAACAGATCAACCAGCTTCAAACACAAGCTGCAAAGGCGGGCCTCCTGATCTCTTTCGAGAAAACAGAATTTATTACTAACATCAAAACGGCTCCAAATCATATTGAAGTGAATCATGGGAAAATCAAGCGGGTTGTGAAATTTAAATATCTTGGGGAATGGATAGACCCTACAATGTACGAAAACGAGGCTTTTGCGTCACGCTTGAATAAAATTGAAATGGCTTACCATCTAACTAAAAATGTGTGCAACTAAAGATCTATATCCCTGAATGCAAAACTGAAGCACTACTGCACGGTCATCCGGCCAGAAGCTTTGTATGCAGCGGAATGTCTCTCCATGAATAGAAAAGGCATAATGGAAAAACTGGAGACCAAGGAAAGGAAGATATTGAGGAAAATCCTGGGTCCAGTCAAAGAACACGGCGAGTTCCGAGGACACCACAACCACGAGTTGTACACACACGTAGAGAAAATAACGGACGTGATGAGGAAAAGGAGGATTTCTTTTTATGGACATATAACACGAATGAAATCAACACGGCTATCCAACATAATTTTTGCTTTTCTCGATGAGAAAAAGACAAAGGGGGCATGGTTCAGTGAAGTAGAGAAAGATCTGTTGGAGACTGGGATAACATGTGAAGATATCCAAGAGCGTGGCCCACTTAGGGAAGAACTTCAAAAACATCGGAGGTTTCAACTTAAGTCGAAGCAAAAAACCGGCAAGGCGTGGACGACAGAGAGAAAGGTACGACATCGATTGCGAATGGAAGAGTACTGGGCCGACATTAAAATGAAGAAGAAACAGTTGACATGACGTGGTCCTTAGTTGGCCGTAACGAAGGAAGAAGATTATTGTTATTATTATTATTATTATTATTATTATTATTATTAAGAAGATGGGGAAAGTGGATTCACCAGATTGTATCTACTGTGTTAATGAGGTAGATAATGTTAATCACACCTTCTTTACTTGTGGACGGTGGGTCCAAAGTAGGCAGTCTCTTCAAGATCAAATTGATGTAGAGATATCTCCCGACAATATTGTTGCGGTAATGCTACAAAATGAAGAACATTGGAAACTTGTAGCAAGTTTTGTTGAAGATATCCTCCGAACAAAGAAGACGGATCTGGATCGCCACTGAAGATGATTCATTACGGAAGAGTGCCCTACGGGCAAATATAAATTGACTCTAGCCTGAAGTAATGTGATAAACGGTTCCAGGCTAGTGTTCAGAAGTAACGGGGGAGTTTTAGTCGGTAGTCTGCTACTCAGGAGCCCGACACTCTGTGCGTAAATGCATTTCTTCCCCTAAAAAACATAATAATAATAATAATAATATATATTACAACTAAACGTAATTTTATAACTAAGCAACTTCAGTCAATCGAGGATGACTTCAGGAATCACAACAGTCGAGATTTTTTTAAAACCTTCGGGAACAGAATTAAAGGTTACACACCGCAAAATTTGACTTTCAAGAAACAAGACGGAAGTCTCGCACTCACTAACCAAGAAAACTGTGAAGAACTAGCACGTTATTTTTCTGACCTCCTCAATTGTCCTGAACCACCTGAGCGATTTTTACACACAGTCCCAGAACACATACGACCCGAAGCCAAACCACCAACGCAAGAAGAAATCCATCACCACATCAAAAAACTCAAGAACGGAAAGACATCAGGAGAAGACGGAATCATCGCAGAACTATTGAAAAATCTAGGATCACGATCACTACAGGAAATCACACAGATCATTCAGGACATTTGGCGAAGTGAAAAAATACCGGACAAATGGAAATGCGCACTCATCCACCCACTCCACAAGAAAGGAGATAAATCTGATGTAAATAACTACAGAGGAATTTCCCTCTTACTCATCGCTTATAAAATCCTCTCCGCCTATCTTTTACAACGCACGCAAGAACAACTCGAGCCACTCATCGGTGAATATCAGGCTGGCTTCAGACCAAACAGATCAGCCGTCGAACAAATCTTCAGTCTGAAATCCACCTTGAAACTTCGAGCCACACGAAATCTCCCAAACATCTGTACATTTGTCGACTTTCAGAAGGCTTATGACTCCATTGATCGAAAATCTCTTTTTAATGTACTCGAAGAAAACCATCTCGATCCGAAGACGGGACGACTCATCCAACAAACCTTAACCGACACAATTTCCAAGGTCAAATTCATTGGAGAGATCTCCCAACCTTTTCCCATTAAAACTGGTGTTCGGCAGGGTGATGGACTTTCTCAATTGCTGTTCAACATCGTTCTCGATAAGGTCATCAAAGAATGGGAAAAAGAATTAAAAAGTCGCAACATATGGAAACCTGTCGTGTTAGGAAGACAGAAGGATAATATCAATGTTACATGCTTGGCTTTTGCTGATGATTTGGCTATCCTCTCCGGAGATGAGATGAACGAACGGCAATTCACCAGATTGAAGTCCTCAAAGAATATGCTGGGAAAGTAGGGTTGCAAATCTCCCTCACAAAAACTGAATTCATGGCTACAAAACACATTGAAACCCAAACTTTGGTAACAAAATACGGTTCAATCAACAAGGTTAATTATTTCAAATACTTAGGTGAAATTATTGAACCTACAGGCACAGAAAGAATAGCACAAAGAACACGTGAACTCAAAATGCGGAAAGCATATGGGAAAACCGCGAACATCTACAACAAAAAATGCATGAGCATTAACACTAAAATTCGACATTACGCGACGGTCATCAAACCCGAAACACTCTACGCCAGTGAGACCTTAAACCTCAATCATAAAGGGGATCTTGGAAACATCAAGAAAGCTGAAAGGAAAATCATCCGAAAAATTCTTGGCCCAAGACTTACAGATGAAGGATATCGTTTACAATCGCACAAGATCACAGAAAAATATTCAAATATTGAAACCGATTTCCGTAAACGACGCTTGAAATTTTATGGACACATTATGAGGCTAGATGACAACCGATTAACAAAGAAAATATTGATGTACTCACAAAAATTAAAGATGACAACGGTTTGGATTAAACAAGTCCAACCTGATCTCAATAACGCCAACATCACACCCACAGATATCGAAGACCGCAATACTTTCAGACGTAAGATCTACACTTGGGAAGCTGCATCAGAAGATAAGCCCAGCAGACCTAGGGGAAAATGGACTGACGAACGTCGAGCTGAACATAGCGACATGATGAAAGAATTCTGGAAGAACAAGAGAAATAACAGCAACAGATCATAACTTGCTTTATGTGATCCTGCATGGGTCGAAACATACTAAATAAATAAATATATATATATATATATATATATATATTATTATTATTATTAATGTCGCATATGTTCACCATATCGTTGGGTACAAATCACCATTTCATCGGCATTTGTTGCAAGATGGAGTGGAGTTCTCTCTACTGGTAGGTTGAGGAACGAACGAACTATGGAGCAGGTCTCTAAAATAACTACTTTCTACATACTGGTGTGCAGATTATGGTGGCAATACAGTGACAAATTCCTGTCGCCTTATCTGACGGATCTCTTCAGCCAGAGGCATTCATTATTATTATTATTATTATTATTATTATTATTATTATTATTATTATTATTATTATTATTATCATTCCTCCGTGGCTTAGGCGGCAGCACGCCGGCCTCTCACCGCTGGGTCCGTGGTTCAAATCCCGGTCACTCCATGTGAGATCTGTGCTGGACAAAACGGAGACAGACAGGTTTTTCTCCGGGTACTCCGGTTTTCCCTGTCACAATTTCATTCCAGCAACACTCTCCACTATCATTTAATTTCATCTGTCATTCATTTAATCATTGCCCCAGAGGAGTGCGACAGGCTACGGCAGCCGGCACACTTCATATCCTCGCCGCTAGATGGGGGCTTCATTCATTCCATTCCTGACCCGGTCGGAGACTGGAAGCAGGCTGTGTATTTTCATTATTATTATTATTATTATTATTATTATTATTATTATTAGCGGGATCGGTGGCATAGTTGGTAGCATGTTCAGCTTCTATGCCCAAGTTCGAGCGTTCAAACCCGGTCGAAGTCGGCGGATTTTTAAGAGCGTTTAAATCCTTCAGTAACTTATGTCCTTCTTTGGAGGGGAAGTAAAGCTGGCAGGCCCATGTCGTAGATTTTTGGCATGTAAAAGAACCTTCCACTAACTTCAATTGTGTGAAGCAAAATATGTAGGTTAGATTTGATTAACGCTCTTAAGTTCTAATGATCGTCGACAGATGCAGGTCGCGATGGCATCTACTAGGCAAGTTTGCAGCTAGGTGTCGTGGATGGTTGCATTTGGTAGCGAAAGTAGGAACTACTTGAAATTGATCGTCTGCAGTCATTACTTGAATTAAAACAGATCTTCTTCTTTCTCTCCTCAACCTGGCGGTTGGTGGGTAGCATGAATGTCTTCGTCCAAAGGTCTTCTATCCTGAGCCCGCTGTTTGATCAGGCGGTACGGACATCTTCCTCCGATGTCATCAAAGAACTCTGCTCTTGGTCGCCCTCTTCCTGCCTTGCCTTCCATTTTCCCATCAAGCAGTGTGATGCACCATGGTAAATGCCGGAGTAGGTGGCCTATCCAATTTTTTTTTAAAATATTGTTTCTGTCAGATTGATGATTTCTTCTGCTCTTCTTAGAACCTCTTCATTAGTTAGCCTTAGGGTCCAAGGTATCCGTAGCATTCGTCGCCAGCACCACATTTCAAATGCACAGAATCGTTTATTGTCGGCCTTCAATAGTGTCCAGGTTTCGCAACCATAGGTCGCAATGCTCCAAATATAGCTTTTAATGAAGTGCTTTCTGACTTGTAGGGATATGGCTTTGGATGTCAGGAGACTTCTCTTCTTGTTGAAAGCTTGTTTAGCCTGGGCTATTCGAGAGCGAAATCCTTTTCACATCTCCTATCAGAAGTAATAATGCTACCTAAGTACTTGAAAAGATTTACTTGAGCCAATCTTTCTCTTTCCAACCATACATTACTGTTCTGACTACCATCTCGACTACATTTCATTATCTTGGTTTTTGATTAGTTAATCTTCATTTTACATTTTACACTTAGATGATCATTTATTCATGTAATGGAATTTCTATTTTTTCGTATCATCTGCTATGAGAGCAATGCCATCTGCGAAACGTATTGTTTGGTACAATTCACCGTTTATTTTTAGCCTAACATTTTGCAAAAATGAGGAAAAAGTAGACTTATGAGATCGGGCAAATGTGTGTGTCTGTCTGTCTGTCTGTATGTCTGTCCTTCTGTCTGTCTCTCTGTCTGTCTGTCTGTCCTTCTGTCTGCCTGTCTGTCTGTCTGGCTGTGTGTCCCCCCCCCCCCCTATCAACTCCTAAACGGCTGCAGCAATCCAAACAAAATTTGGTAGGAGTAAAGATCTATACCTGAATATCTCACGGCCATATTTGAAAATGATGTCAGTGCTACCAACTGCTGAAAAATCGCAATTGAAATTTGAGTTCAATGTTGGATATCTTAGAAGGTATGAATGGGAGCTATTTCAAAATTGGCACACGATTATATAGTAATATTTCAGTTTAATTTCAACGAGGCCATACATGGCAGTGTTGCCAAAATGATTATAAGCCTGCTAAGAGGTCCAACTTTAAATACATGTAACTTCTATACTATAATTTGGATTTCAACCAAATTTTGTGTGTGCTATGTGTACCATAACATATATGACTATGCCGATTCTTAAGAGTAACCAGGGCTGCCAACTGTTAATAAATACTGTCTCTATTTTTGTTATCCTACTATCAATATATCAGAAAGTATGCAAGCCAATAGCTCTAAACTTTGCACACGTATAGTACCTGGTATTCTAGATTAATTTGGTGTAACTGATATATGTCAGTGCTGCCAACATGATTCTAAGCCTGCTGATAAGTCCGATTTTAAAATGCATGTAACTTCTATAGTAACTAATGGATTTAATTCAAAATTGACACAACAATAGATCATATTATTTCAGATTATTTCTGATCAATACATGTATGTCATTGTTGCCAACATGATTTTACGCGCGCTGTTAGATCCAATGTTTAACTGCATGTAACGTCCATGCTATCCATTGGACTTCAACTAAATTTTGTATTCTGTAACTTAAGAGATGGAATTAAGAATATATTCAGTCACCAGGGCTGCCAACTGTAGTTCTCTATTATTACCAAATTAATATCGTCATTATTCTAGATAGATCCATATAGATTAATCATTGGCATGGATCTTAAATTTTAAGAAAAGTAGGCTCTTTAGTTCGTCACGGAACTTCTGTTTATTCCATGTATGCATGTTGCTGAAAATTCTTCTACATACACAGTGAAGAGTAGAGGTGAAAGGCTGCACCCTTGTCTTACTTCTTTTCCTATTTTCTCAGTCATTTGTTCCTTTCCTGTCTGGTTCTTGTACAACTGGTAAATGATTTTCCGAACTCTGTAGTCCACGTTCAAGTTTTTAAGGGCTTTGAACATAATGTTCCAATTTACATTATCAAAAGCATTCTCTTTGTCAATGTGGATGTTTTTATTGATTCTTATGGCCTTTTCAAAAATTGTTCTCAGACTCAGGATTGCCTCCCTTGTTCCTCTATTTCTTCTGAACCCGAATTGATCTTCTGAGAGATTTTCTTCAATTCTCTTCTCCATGCGGTGGTAAACAATTCTTGTGAGTATTTTGGAGGCATGAGTTGTCAGGCTTATAGTTCTGTAATATTGACATTTCTGTGTATGGTTACTTTTTGCAATAGGTATCAGTACAGTTTTCTCAAAATCTCCTGGTATTTGTCCTGTAGTACACATGCTATTTACGAGTTGATACAGAGAAGTTTTTACCTTATCACCCAGTGTTTGTAGGATTTCGCCTGGGATTGAGTCTATTCCGGGTGCTCTCCTTAGTTTTAAACCTTCCAAAGCTTTATCAAATTCCTCCCTAAGTATATAGGGTCCCAGACCAACTTGTTCAATATCAGTGTCTTTCTCTACAACGAGGCACGTCCAGAAAGTAAGTTCCGTTTGGTAATAACATTAAATTGTGTACAGATACAGAAATATTATTTATTGCACAACATTCTACACCTCTTAAACTACTTTTCCACATAACAGCCCGATGTAAACCTTGCCACGGTCCGTCGTGTTATGTATGTACGGAAGGTAAGCTAAAATCCTGCGTCGGTACAACATACGGACTGTATTTGGAACTTCTGGTAAGATTAGGCAACTCCTGCGACCAACTAAGGACAGTTTTCCTAAATTGCAACAACCGGGTATCTACAGAGTTCCCTGTACTTGTGGCAAGGTTTACATCGGGCAGACTTCGAGAACAATGTGCACTCGCATTAAGGAGCATAATAGATGTATCAGGCTCATTCAACCTGATAAATCAGCTGTTGCCGATCATGCTTTAACACCTGGCCATGATGTCATGTTCCAAGGAGTGGATGTTCTTGCCCGTATAAAGCAATATCGTCCCAGAATCATCAGGGAGGCGGTTGAAATACGTAAACACCCAGATAATTTCAACCGCGACACCGGCTACAATCTCAGTGAATCCTGGCTACCTATTATCAGAACCCTGAGAAAGTAATTCACTGCTGCTTTCCGTTGTCCCTAACATGGGGCTATAATGGCGTCCATCTTTGGGCACCTTCTATATGTTCTTTGTTGCTTTCTCTTAGCAATCATTGTCGTATTCCAGATTATTCCTGACGAAGAAAGACATGGTTTCTTTCGAAACGCGTCGAATTTTAATATAATAAAACACGGCATAAGCCCAAAATTCAGCATTATGAATAGTAACACGGGCCGTTAAAGTCTAAATGACAATATTTCTTGGTTATTGTTGTTTTAAGGGGCGGAACAGAAATTAATACGTTTATAGAAGAGATCTGAGGAATACACTCGCCACCGACTAACGACTAATGACTTCTATGAAGACAAGTGGTAAATGAATACCAGCATTTATACAGATTCAATGACGAAGACAAGATGATTACCGTACCACACCGGCAGTAAGACGAAGACCATAGAATATTATGTTCGTGAATATCTTTCTATTACAAAAACGTTTGATATATTTATGTATATCGTTCAACTGTAAGAGTTATACATGCATACATTGTCCGGCACTATTCATAGCTTTTCATAACCTTCCTGAACGCTTGGTAACCGTCAGGTAATTCCACATAATTAACAAGCAACCGCCAGGGAAAGATAACATACTCCTGAAAACTATTACCTTGTGATCAACTACAACGATTAAAGATAAGTGATCTACTGGCTCTACTTAGAGTAATGAATACATAAGTAAATTGTGGCGCAGTATTGGACTTCATAAGATTGATCAGTGTAAGACTTCATAAGATTGATCAGTGAAAGACTTGAGTTGTAATTACCATGTATGTTTTGCCAGAAGCCATGGTTGTGTTGGGTCATTGCTTTTTACAGCGTGTTTTCTGATATGATATGGGTTAAGCATTCTGTGATTTCAGCATCTTGTAGACAATAAGGTTTATGTTCCCGTCATACATAACCCTACCGGAAGTGGTACAACAGCACTACATTGCAGACGTCACGAAAGCGCACCAGGGCCAGTATTTCTCGTTGGCCGTGCCTCAGTGCATTCTCGGTACATTTCGTCCCGTTTCCGTAACGTAACGCCAGACCTCAGCGTAACGACGAAGTTGACAAGATCATTTAAAATCATAAAAATATATATATACATTTAGAGTAAGATCATGAAAAAAGAAAATTCTGAGTATGTATCTAATATTTTGGTGTATGTTTCTGAATTGAATGTTACCAACAGCTCGAAATAATATTCAAATAAATATTTTAAATTGTATGGCACTTATGTAAACACTGTACAATAAACAGCTGAAAGTTTGGTGGTATGATAATGCATGACTGCAAACATATTATAATAGTACATTATGCAACGAGCCTATAATGGCTATAATTAAGACACGAGTATTTTTTATAAAACGAGGGTATGCGAGTTTTATAATTTCCATACGAGTGTCTTAATTACCATTATAGGCGAGTTGCATACGACTGTTTATGTTCGACGATAATTATAACTTTATTATATGTTTTAACATAAATATTCATAAATATCTGTTGAGAGTCAGCTACTGGAATTTTGTGATCGCAGAGCGAGCGTTGGGTGTTATACCTTCGTCTTTCAAGAGCTTTGAACGGCCGACGCATGCGCTCTGTGGGCTCTCAATGCCATATGCAGCCATATGTTTACATCAGCCGTCCCTCAGTAATATTGTCACCGCAGTCATTTGAAGACAATGCGCTGTGTAGAAATTAGTGTTAGTGATTTTAAGGTACTGTGCTATTTCTTGTCTCATATTCGCCAGTTTATTTACGCGAACATATGGACGGTGCGTATTCCATGTCGGTAATTTATTATAGTTCGATGTTGTGTTTATGTCCGACATGTTGGATTTTGAGCGCATGCGCGAAATTATCGTTACCTAATTGGTCAATGAACGAGCTCTGATTGGCTGGAGAAACTGTATCGTAATGAAAAACGGTGTTATAATGACCATCATTATGATACAGTTTTCAAACACATAATAGTGAGGGTCGAACATAAAATGTGTTTTGAACATAATAATGAGGCTTCTTCTTCTTCCTAGCATTAATCTCTTGCGCGGTCTGTTATTTTGCTATATCTCCTCCACTTCTTTCCCTCGTTAACTTCTTCTGGTGTTAGACCAACAGCGTGCATGTCAGCCCTGATGTTGTCAGTCCACCGCTTTGAAGGTCTTCCACGTGGTCTTGTTCAACCCGGGTTGATGTTGAGTGCTGTTTTTGCAACTGAGTTGTTCTGTCTTCTCATGACGTGACCGTACCAGCGTAGACGAGCCTCCCTCACCTTCTCGACAATTGGTGCAACACCAAATCTTCGCCGGATGTCTGTGTTCCTTGCGTGGTCACATCGGCCATCGGAGCATCTTCATTTCCATTGTATGCAAAATTTGCTCATGTTGTTTGGTCATAGGTCGACATTCAGTCCCATAAATTGCTGCTGGGTATGCCATAGACTTATTGAACTTTGCCTTTAAATGCAGAGGCATATTTTCATCACAGAGAACTCTAGCGTCTTCCTCCACTTGAGCCAGACTGCGTTTATCCTCAGGAGTGGCGTCACAATTTGAAGTGACAATGGACCCAAAGTACTTAAAATGCATGGTCTTCTGCAGATTGTCTGTGCTGATACTGATGGTAAGCCTACCTCTGGTCTTCAGGATATTAAGGTGTAGTCCATTTTCAGTCGTTGCAGGTTTGAACCCGGTGCTGGAGTTCAGGGCGGGTTTCTTGGGCAAGTACCACATAATCCGCTTAATAATGAGTGAACTGTGCTTAATAATCCTGCAAATTCTAATTACTTTGCAACATATAGTTTACGAGATATAATTATTTTTTAACCCACGTTCAATTTTTGCAAAAAATGAAAGTAGACTTATGAGATCTACACAGGGCCAAAAATTGTGTATCTGCGTGCGTGTGTGTGAGTGTGTGTAATCTGAATGTCTGTCTCCCCCCCCCCATCAATTCGAACACGGTGAAACCGAATTGAACGAAATTTGGTACAGAGGTAGAACTGGCAAAGAGCACCTCAGTGTCATGTTTTATATCGCCGCCATCTTGACGGAAACGTAATGGCGGCGACCCAAATGTTCAAAGCTTAAATCAAATTACGACTAACCTAATCATTCGATCCCTACCAAATTTTGCAACAACATATATTTATATGGGGAGCGTCTTTTGACTAAACTACAAGTTTGCAGATGGCGGCCATGTATGTGTGCAAATCGATTCCCCCTATCAATTCAAACACAGTGAAACCGAATTGATCGAAACTTGGTACAGAGGTAGCACTAGCAAAGGGCACCTCACTGTCATGTTTTACATCGCCGCCATCTTGACGGAAACGAAATGGTGGCCACCCAAATGTTAAAAGCTTAAATCAAATGACGACCAACCTAAACATTTGATCTCTACCAAATTTTGCAACAACATATATTTTTGTGGGAAGAATCTTTTAACTGAACTACAAGGTCATCAGCCCAACAGTTTGCAGATATCGGCCATGTATGTGTGCAAATCGATTCCTCATATCAATTCAAACACGGTGAAACCGAACTGAATGATTTTTTTTTTCAGAGATAGCACTAGCAAAGGGCACCTCATATTCATGTTTAATATCCGTATAACACGTTGTATTTCAACAAGCTACTACAACCAACATTCAATTATACTCCTTGAAAAGGACAAAGAGTTCTAACAATACCCGTGCATTTAGGAGAAAGTAGGCTATATGTTCTTTACTGAACAACTTGTTTTAACTCTGTTGAAATTGTCATGCGAAAGCTGTAACCCCCCTAACACTCAATTTTTAGCCTACTTTTCACATTTTGCAAAAATGAGGAAAAAGTAGACTTATGAGATAGATCCGTGCAAATTTCTGTCTGTCCTTCTGTCTGTCTGGCTGTGTGTGTGTGTCCCCCTATCAACTCCTAAACGGCTGCAGCAATCGAATCCAAATTTGGTATGAGTAAAGATCTATACTTGAATATCTCAAGCCCATATTTGAAAATTATGTCAGTGCTACCAATTGCTGAAAAACTGCAATTGAAATTTGAGCTCCATGTTGGATATCTTGGAAGGTATGCATGAGAGCTATTTCAAAATGGGCACACGTATAGATAATAATATTTCAGTTTAATTTCCAGGAGGCCATGCATGGCAGTGTTGCCAAAATGATTCTAAGCCTGCTGATATGTCCAATTTTTACATGCATATAACTTCTATACTATCAATTGGATTTCAACCAAATGTTGTATGTAATATGTGTACATAAACAGATATGACTGAGCTTATTCTTAACAGCCACCAGGGCTGCCAACTGTCAATAAATGTTCTCTCTAATCTTTTATCCAAATACCAATATATCAGAAAGTATGCAAGCCGACAGCTTTAAACTATGCACACGTATAGTACCTAACATTCTAGATTAATTTGGTGTAACTTACGTACGTCAGTGCTACCAATATGATTCTAAGCCTGCTGATAGGACCGATTTTGAAATACATGTAACTTCTATACTATCAATTGGATTTCAAGCAAATTTCGTATGTGCTATGTGTACCATAGCAGATATGACTATGCTTATTCTTAAGAGCAACCAGGGCTGCCAACTGTTAATAAATGCTGTGTCTATTTTGTTACCCAAATATTAATATATCAGAAAGCATGTAAGCCAACGGCTTTAAAATTTGTACACACGTATAGTACCTAACATTCTAGATTAATTAGGAGAAACTAATATACGTCACTGCTGCCAACTTGACTTTAAGCCTGCTGATATGTCCAATTTTAAAATACCAGCAACTTCTATACTAACAAATGGATTTCATCCAGAATTGGCACAACAAGA
Source organism: Meconema thalassinum (assembly GCA_946902985.2). NCBI lineage: Eukaryota > Metazoa > Arthropoda > Insecta > Orthoptera > Tettigoniidae > Meconema > Meconema thalassinum. Next base: position 117,825,156 of record OX336388.2, read on the forward strand.
TATCATAATGTTTCAGAGTATTCCTGACCAACACATGCATGACATTGTTGCCAACATGATTTTACGCGCGCTGATAGATCCAATGTCTAACTGCATGTAACGTCCATGCTATCCATTGGACTTCAACCCAATTTTATATTCTGTGCCTTAAGAGGTAGAACTAACAATATATTCAGTCACCAGGGCTGCCAACTGTATTGCTCTTAGGTTACATTATACCAGCTATATTTCGAACTAATTAGAAATTTCGATATTACCAGCTTAATTTCGTCGTTATTCTAGATAGGTCTATGTAGATTGGCATGAATCTTAAATTTTAAGAAAAGTAGGATCTTTAGTTCGTCACGGAACTTCTGGTTAATGTTGCAAACATTTCTTAGCAGACAAAGTAGGGTCCCCATCTTAGCAAAAGCATAAAATTAAGCAGATTTCCTCAATTGTGACAAACGTAGGGTTCAAGGACCTGGAAAGATTTCTAGTCGTGAGACTTGAAGAGCTCTATCAAAACCAAACAACCAAACTTCGGAAATCACTTCCGTGCTAAATACAGTTCTGGATAAACAGCCGAAAATTGCCTGTTTCTTTATTCAATTTCCTTTTTATTCAAATCCTAGCCAAATCCCTCCCTATATTATTCTGCTAAGGTCCCATTCCAGTTTTGTACCGAAAATAAGGTCCCATTAACACCAACCTACACATATGGAGTACCTACAGGTTCAACATAACCCAATGCCTTATCGAAACGCACTCACTTACTCTTTAAATGCCTCACAATTAAATAATAGTACATTATGCAACGAGCCTATAATGGCAATAATTATGACATGAGTATGTTTATAAAACGAGCGTATGCGAGTTTTATAATTTCCATACGAGTGCCTTTATTACCATTATAGGCGAGTTGCATACGACTGTTTATGTTCGACTATAATTATAACTTTATTATATGTTCTAACATAAATATTCATAAATATCTGTTGAGATTTAGTCACTCGAATTTTGTGATCGGAGTACAGTGCTGGGTAGGATATCTCTGTATTCCAAGCTCTCTGTCCGCATGCGCTGTCTGTGCATCAATGCCATATGTGCAGATTTTGCACCAGTATTCAGTAAGTCTCTCACCAAGGCGGTCCGGGTTCGATTCCCGGTCAATGCATCTGAGATTTTCGAAGTGGAATGCCATGTCATGTGGTTCGGATTCCACGTAAAAAGGAGGTCCCGTGGCTCATGATCTCGAGATTAACGGTCACGTTAAACTACAAGCTTAGTATTCAGTAAAACTGTCACCGAAGTCGTTTGAAAGCAATGTGCTGTGTGGAAATTGGATTTGGGGATATTTCTTGTCTCATATTTGTCAGTTTATTTACGCAAACATATGGACGGTGCACTTTCAGTAATTTGGATTTTGAGCGCATCCGCGAAGGTATCCTTACCTAATTGGTCACACAACTGTTTCTTGAGCTCTGATTGGTGGGAGTAACTGTTTCATAATTAAAAATAGTGTTATAATGAGCCTCATCATGATACAGTTTTCCGACACATCACGTTTACATTCCGACATCGTCCAACATAAATACATGTATATTTAAACGCGTTGTTGCAGCCCCTAAACTTAAGAACCAACCAACATGTATATTTACAATGAAATAATGAAAGAATGCAACACGGTAACCATGGTAACAGAATCTCACAGGTCCATCTATTTCTGTACGACGGATTTAAATCCAATTATTACATTACTGTGACAGTTTCAGACGTTTATAAGGTTATCACTGAACCAAATTAAGCTGTAAAAGTCATCAATACATACTGTATAATGCGCTTAAGGGGGTCAAGGGGCACTCTAGATTTTGTCACGCAATTTTCACGTGTGAGTGTGGTACGAAAGGTCTTTTTCACCCGACTATAAAGGGTCTCTGAAAACCACATTTAAAGGCCCTTAAATTAACAGTGTCTGTGATATTCCCAGTAAACTAACTTCGCTCTGAAATACCTATGAAGGAATGACAAACCCCTAACCACTGCACCAGTAGCTGAATTGATACAGTCTGACCATTCATACCAAGGATAAATCAGTCATAGCATTCATGATTGAGATTTTGCTAAGTGTACTGTACTCTTTACAACTGGAATATTCGCGGGCGAAGCCGCGACGGGAAGTGCTAGTTAAACTTATTTACGTAATTATTAGCCTACTTTTCACATTTTGCAAAAATGAGGAAAAAGTGGACTTATGAGATCGATCCTGGAAAATGTCTGACTGCCCTTCTGTCTGACTGGCTGAGTGTGTGTTCCCCCACTATCAACTCTTAAACGACTGCAGCAATCGAAACCAAATTTAGTATGAGTAAATATGTATACCGGAATATCTCAAGCCCATATTTGAAAATGATGTCAGTGCTACCAACTGCTGAAAAAACGCAATAGAAATTTGAGCTCCATGTTGGATATCGTGGAGGGTATGCATGGGAGCTATTCCAAAATTGGCACACATGTAGATAATACTATTTCAGTTTAATTTCCAGGAGGCCATACATGACAGTGTTGCCAAAATAATATCAAGCCTTCTGATAGGTCCAATTTTTAAATGCATATAACTTCTACACTATCAATTGGATTTCAACCAAATTTTGTATGTAATATGTGTACATAATCAGATATGACTGAGTGTATTCTTAAGAGCCACCAGAGCTGGCAACTGTTAATAAGTGCTCTCTCTATTTTCTTCATCCAAATACCAATATATCTGAGAGTATGCAAGCCGACAGCTTTAAACTATGCACACGTATAGTACCTGACATTTTAGATTAATTTGGAGTAACTTATATACTTCAGTTCTACCAACATGATTCTAAGCCTGCTGATAGGACCAATTTTTAAATACATGTACCTTCTATACTATCAGTTGGATTGCAACCAAATTTTGTATGTGCTATGTGTAACATAACAGATATGGCTACACGTATTCTTAAGAGCAATCAGGGCTGCCAACTGTTAATAAATGCTGTCTATATTTTTTACCCTAATATCAATATATCAGAAAGTATGCAAGCCTACAGCTCTATACTTTGCACACGTTTAGCACCTGACACTTTAGATTATTTTGGAGTAATTAAATATAAGTCAGTGCTGCCAACATGATTCTATGCTTGCTGATACGTCCAATTTTACAATACATGTAACTTCTATACTAACAAATGTATTTCGTCCAAAATTGGCACAACATGATATCATAATATTTCCGATTATTTCTAACCATCACACGCATGACATCGTTGCCAAAATTATTATAAGCCTGCTGATAGAACCAATTTGTAAATGCATATATCTTCTACACTATCAATTTAAATTAAATCAAATTTTGTATGTGGTAGGTGTATATAAACAGATATGACAGAGCGTCTTCTAAAGATCCACCAGGGCTGCCAACTGTTAATAAATGCTCTCAATTTATTTTATACAAATACCTATATATCAGAAAGTATGCAAGCCGACAGCTTTAAAACATGCACACGTATAGTACCTGACATTCTATACTAATTCGGAGTAACTTATATACGTCAGTGCTACCAACATGATTCTAAGCCTGCTGAGAGGTCCAATTTTAAAATACATGTAACTTCTATACTAACAAATGGATTTCATCCAAACTTGGCACAACAATAGATCATAATATTTCAGATTATTTCTGACCAATACATGCATGACATTGTTGCCAACATGATTTTACGCGCGCTGTTAGTTTTAATGTTTAACTGCATGTAAAGTCCATGCTATCCATTGGACTTCAACCAAATTTTGTATTCTGTACCTTAAGAGATAGAACTAAGAATATATTCAGTCACCAGGGCTGCCAACTGTAGTGCTCTATTAGGGTACATTAGGCTACATTATGCCAGGTATACAGTATTTTGAACTAATTTGAAATTTCGATATTACCAACTTAATTTCGTCATTATTCTAGATAGATCCATATACATTAATCATTGGCATGAATCTTATATTTTAAGAAAAGTAGGCTCTTTAGTTCGTCACAGAACTTCTTGTCTAATACTTTGTAATTATTTTATTACATCCTCCAGAACCTGTACAAAGCAATGTATTTGCAACGATTTAGGGAATTTGTGCAGTAAATATGAGAGTTATCATGTTTCTGTGGAAATTAAAACTAAGAGAGCAATCTAGCTTAAGTAGAGAGGAATATAAAAATGCCAGAGAGAAATCTAGTTAAAGTACAGAGCAATATAAAATACTGGAGAGATATCCAGTTAAAGTAGAGAGGAATATAAAAATACTAGAGAGAAAGGTGTTCCACTGAAGTCGAAGCTCCAAGAACATCATGGTTTCCAAGAAAAGTCAAAAACTAAAAAACCTGACAAAACATGGACTGAAGCGAGGAAGGAACAGCATAGGTTGGTTCTTAAGTTTAGGGGCTGCAACAACGCGGTCATGTAGCCCCGTGTACTTTGTGTGTGTGTAGAATCTGTCTGTTAGCCACCGCAATCAGCACCTGGCGACGAACGTTGGAACTTTAACCTACAATTTTTAGCTTGAAACAACTGTAGTTAGTGGAAGGTTCTTTTGTATGCCATCAATCTATGACATGGGCCCGCAGGCTTTACTTCCTCCCCTCTGAAGGAAGGCATTCTGAGGGATTTTTGAACGCTCTTAAAATAATAATATGACTTCGGCCGGGTTTGACTCCGCGATCGTGGGCATAATAGGTCAGCATACTACCTCCTACGCCACGGAAGCTGTCAATAGCATAGGAAACGAACTGGGCGAACGTCAAAGCCCATACGCAAAGACATGGAAGAGGAAATAGCGTGGTCCGTAGATGGCCGAAATGACAGCATTAATAATAATAATAATAATAATAATAATAATAATAATAATAATAATAATAATAATCAGCTTGATTACTCATGCTTCAAAGATCCTGTCTAGAATAATTTACAAGAGGGTCGAAAGCCAGATAGAAACGGAGTTGGGTGAAGACCAGTTTGGTTTCAGGAGAAATGTAGGAACAAGGGAAGCTGTACTAAGTCTTAGGCTGATTTTGGAAGGTAGAATAAGGAAAGATAATAGAACGTTCATGGCTTTTGTAGACTTAGAAAAGGCTTTTGATAACGTTGATTGGACTAAATTGTTTGACATTTTGAAATCGATTGGATAGGAGGGTGATATACAATCTATACAGAAACCAGACAGCAGTCATTCGAGTTGAAGGCCATGAGAGAGAAGCTGGTATTCAGAAAGGTGTAAGGCAAGGCTGCAACTTATCACCCATACTTTTCAATCTTTACATTGAACAAGCAATGAAGGAAATTAGAGAAAAATTTAAAGTGGGAGTGAAGATTCAAGGAGAAATAATTTCAACTCTGAGATTTGCTGATGACATCGTCATCTTGGCCGACAAGCCTGAGGATTTGAATGAGTTTTTGAATGGTATGGATTCCGTCTTACGGAAAGAATTCATGATGAAAATTAATAAATGTAAAACAAAAATACTGGAATGCAGCCGAAATAAATCAGAAACCTCTATGGAGATCAAATTGGCAGGTGAAAAGCTGAAGGAAGTAGGAGACTTCTGTTACTTAGGAAGCAGAATAACCAGTGATGGACGAAGCAAAGAGGATATAAAAAGTAGGTTGGCTCAGGCAAAGAAAGCATTTCTACAAAAAAGGAATCTGCTGACATCGAATATAGATTTAGGTATTAGGAAGTCATTTTTGAAAGCCTTTGTCTGGAGCGTGGCGCTCTATGGAAGTGAAACTTGGACTATTGGTGCAGCAGAAAAGAGGAGAATTGAAGCATTTGAAATGTGGTGTTACAGGAGAATGATGACGATCAGATGGGTAGATAGGGTTACAAACAAAGAGGTATTAAGACGAGTGGGAGAGGAGAGATGTCTCTGGCGACTGCTAATGAAGAGAAGAGATAGGTTGGTAGGACACTTACTAAGACACCCAGGAATAGCAAGCTTAGTTATGGAAGGAAGGGTCGAGGACAAAAACTGTAGGGGTAGACCAAGGTTAGAATATGTTAAACAGATTGCCTCCGATGTAGGGTGTCGGAGCTATGTAGAGATGAAACGATTAGCTCAGGACAGGGAGGCATGGAGCGCTGCATCAAACCAGTCAAAAGACTGAAGACTCAAACAACAACAATAATAATAATAATAATAATAATAATAATAATGAGGATCCTTGAAAGAGGATTAGACCACAAAACACGGAAACTCATTGAACAAACGCTGACCAACACAAAATCCAAAGTAAAATTTATGGGGGAAATCTCCGAACTTTCGAAATTCAGACAGGTGTGCGACAAGGAGATGGTCTTTCCCCTCTCTTGTTCAACATTGTCCTGGATAAAGTCATGGAAGAATGGGGAAAAAGAGCTCAAGAAACAAAATGTCTGGAAACCAGTTACACTTGGCTATCGTAAAAACAATCTCTCTATACCATATCTTGCCTTCGCCGATGACTTGGTTATACTAACAGAAAATCAAGAGACCGCAATAAAACAAATAGAAACACTCCAAGAATGCGCCGAAAAAGTGGGACTTCAAATAACCTTTGAGAAAACTCAACTGCTAAGTCACAAAGGCGACAACATGCAAACAAAATACGGAACCATCAAAAGAGTCCCACATTTCGAATATCTGGGAGAATTTATCGAACCAACTGGATCCGAAAATATCTCACAACAAAACCATCTCCAGAAAACCAGGAGAGCACTCGCACTTATCCAAAACCTCCATAACAAAAAATGCATGTCAAGACAAACCAAACTTCGACACTACAACACTGTCATCAAACCGGCAAGTCTCTACGCAAGCGAAACACTTACACTCAATAAGAAATATGAACTTGAAGACATCAAGAAAGAAGAAAGAAAAATCATTCGGAAAATACTGGGAGCAAGACTCACTCCTGACGGGTACAGACTGCAATCAATCAAGACAACTGAAAAATACTCAAACATCGAAGTCGACTTCCGAAATAGACGATTGAAATTCTTCGGGCACATAAGTAGACTGCCGAATACACGACTAACCAAAATAATACTAGATTACATGTCATCAATCAAAAGTACACCACCATGGATGAAAGAAGTACAAAAAGACATGCGAACTGCTAACATAACCCGACACATCAGACAGAGACTCCTTCCGTAACAAAGTGAACAACTGGGAAGTCCAACCAGAGCAAGCAAAACCTACACCTTACAGACCTCAATGGTCTGACGAAAGAAAATTGGCATTCTCCAACAGAATGAAACAATATTAGCAAGGTAAGGAGAACGTCAAGAATTGAGTCAAATTGCTTAACGCTTTCCAATCTTCGGAAAATACGCTGTAAATGAATAAATAAATAAATAAATAATAATAATAAAGTGGGGCTCCATATGAATAATAATAGTAATAATAATAATATTAATAATAATTAGAAAACGCAGAGCCAAATTTTACACTCACATCCACAGGATGGCCACCCCCAGATTGTCAAGGAAACTACTTGGTATCATAACACAGAGTAAATGCGGCACAGAATGGCTTAAAGAGGTACAGAGAGACTTACAAGTAATCGTTATAGAAAATTTCGAAGACCGAACTGAGTGCCAGGCGAAAATCGCGAATGTTAAGTTTAAACCAAGATCATTACGAAAACCTGGAAAAAGTGGACGGATGAGAGGAAGAGGGAGCATTCCGCGAGAATGAAGACATTTTGGGAGGAGCGGAGGAGACACGCCTCCAAATGACATCATGTTATCAAGTTTAATCGCTCTCCTGTACGGGAATTTTCGCTTAAATAATAAATAATAATAATAATAATAATAAACCAAGTATGCCATTGAGAAGTTACACGAGTTAGCATCAAAGACAAGACTCCAAATATCGTATGAGAAGACGCATTTCATAGTAAATGGACACCAGAATATCCCGAGATCTCCACTACAGACAAACTATGGAATAATTAGACACGTACCTTCCTTCAAATATTTAGGAGAAATTATTGTACCATCTGGATTGGATAGGAAACTTAATTTAGAAAGAGCTACCAAACTTCAGAAAGCATACCGAATAACATGGAATCACTATAATAAGAGTGATGTCACGAAATGCGAAACTACGGCACTACCAGACAGTTGTTCTTCCGGAAGCATTGTACGCCTCCGAAACTATATCTCTAGGAGGTCACTCTCAAATTGGTGAAATCGAAATCCAGGAACGTAAAATTATCAGGAAAATTTATGGCCCCGTTTATGTTAATGGTATATGGATTAAAAGGAAAACCACAGACTTTACACAGTAATCAATAAGTTCACTAGCCTGCCATGGTGGGTGAGTGGATAGCGTGTCAGTCTACTAACCGCAAGATTGCAGGTTCGCTCCTGGCCGTGGTAAGTGATTTTTTGAAAGGCGGCAAAAATACGACACGCATGTCATACGATGTTGGCATGTCAAAGAACCCATTTGAATTCAGTAGGCCGTGTTCATAATGGCAAAATTAATATCGGGAGTTTCCGCCAACACAAAGTTCCTCATTTCTCTATCAGAAAGCGCTATACTGTTCAAGGAGCTTAGATATCTAACCTCCTTGACTTTCATAGCGATTCAAAAAACAACGAAATTCGACATGCAAGCTACCCTCTGGGTGTCAAATTACAAAGCTTGCACCCGGCATCCGAGGCCATACGATATTTAAAAAAATAAGTTCACTGGTACCGTGCGTTAGAGACGATGGTCACATCTGCAGAATGGACAACACCAGATATACAAACATACTGCTTGATATAATTAATTCAAAGGTCAAAATCAGTTTTAAAAAAAAGTCAACCCCTGGCACTATACAGCCCATGACGGGCTAAGGCCGACCAAGCGACCGCTGCCCAGCCATTCGGCCTGCAGATATTGGGGTGACGCGAGATCAGCGCGTCGGGTCCCCTCGGCCGTTAATCTTGGTTTTTCATGATCGGGGCGCTGTCTCATTGTCAGACAGCTACTCAATTGTCCTCACGAGGCTGAGTGCACCCCGTTTCAAAATCAGTTGGTTAGAAGAAATCAAACAGGACTTAAAGGAAATAAACATTACAGAAGATAGCATCATGAATCTCAAGACTTTTGGAACTCTAATTAAAAAATCACTCTTTCACCGAAAAAGCTAAAAAGACCACTGGAAAAAATGGACGGAGGAACGTAAGAAGGGGCTTAGTGAGTTCATGAGGAGATTTTGGGAGTAGAAGAGGAGGAAAGCTGCATCAACCCGAGTCAACAAGTTCAAACGCGCACCCTAAGTGGGCAAAACGAAGAAAGAAAGAAAGAAAGAAAGAAAGAAAGAAAGAAAGAAAGGAGAATAATATAGGTTTGTTTTATTCACAATTCTAAACTTCAAGGAATTACCTGTTTTTAAAATTACTTGGTTCTAGGAGAAATAGATCCCCCTCCCGTACTTACGCTAATTAGATGGAGTGTAAGTGAGGATCGTTGACTTACCCCCAGGCATGTCCCTGCTAGAAGCAGGAGTCCCACAGCCACACCACACATCCTGAGCCGCTCCATTCTGCACACTGTGTAGCTTTCTTCCTCGCAGTCTCTAGCACAATTCCCCCACCACTCCGGGATTCCCAGGACCACTCTTTAATAAGACTGTTAAGGTTAACCTCCTTGAAGGCCACTTATACCTGCAGGTGTGTGTGTACATCTTCGGCTCCTTTATGTCTACTGTGGTAAGCCCAATAGTGACGTAACTACGGGGGTATCAACCTCCCCCTCCTCCAGAGCCAAATAATAAAAATACGTAATTAGTTTGAATAAGGTCAGCATGGTTAGCTGCCGCCCCGGAGGTCCTGGGTTCGATTCCCGGCTCTGCCACGAAATTTGAAAAGTGGTATGAGGACTGGAACGGGGTCTACTCAGCCTCGGGTGGCCCAAATGAGTAGAGGGGGTTCGATTCCCACCTCAGCCATCCTCGAAGTGGTTTTCCGTGGTTCCTACAGTAAGGCCATGGCCGCCTCCTTCCCTCTTCCTTGCCTATCCATCCTAACCTTCCAATCCCTTCCTGAATGAGGCCCCTGTTTGCTTTGCAGGTGAGGCCGCCTGGGCGAGGTGCTAATCCCACCTCACCAGTTGTATCCACTCCGATTAGACGTGACCAGCTCTAGGACACTGCCTGAAAAGGTGGTAGGTGTGAGCTCCCTCGCTGAGTCCGTGGGAGCCACCACCCTGGAGGGTAAACTCGATTAAAAAAAATCGTTTGAATAAAGATCCTCCGTGGCTTAGACGGCAGCACGCCGGCCTCTCACCGCTGGGTCTGTGGTTCAAATCCCAGTCACTCCATGTGAGATTTGTGCTGGACAAAGTGGAGGCAGACAGGTTTTTCTCCGGGTACTCCGGTTTACCCTGTCACAAATTTCATTCCAGCAACACTATCCACTGTCATTTCATTTCATCTGTCATTCATTTAATCATTTCCCCACGGGAATGTGACAGGCTTCGGCAACCGGCACAGTTCATATCCCCGCCGCTAGATGGGGGCTTCATTCATTCCATTCCCTGACCCAGTCGGTCGACTGGAAGCAGGCTGTGGATTTTCATTTCAATCAGTTTGAATAAAAACAATTTGGGATTGATGACAAAGGAAGTTTATTCGGGAATATTTCTCTTTTCTAGTACGTTAAAAATCCCTCAGTATGCCTTTCTACGGAGGGGGAGTAAAATCCGCGCTCCCATGTCATAGATTCATGGCATGTAAAACAACCTTCCACTACTTACACTTGTGTGAAGCTAAATTATTGCTTACATTTGACTAACGCTCTTAGGTTCCAACGTTCGTCACCAGGAGCCCATTGCGGTGGCATCTAGTAACCAAGTTCACAACTAGTTGTCGCCGACGGTGGCGTTTGGTAGCAAAAGTAGGAACTCCTTTAACATTGAATGTCTGCAGTCCTTACCTGAATTAAAAACAGATAACACACACTAATACAGCCATCACAATTAACACCGGTTATCAGACAGGTTCTACACACACCCAAAGTACATGACCGCGTTGTCGCAGCCCCTAAACTAAGGAACCAACCAACCAGACGTACTGTCTTCTCGCTACCCGCAAAGAATTACCTCAGCATACGTTCACAGGTCCCGCATTTTCGGCGCCACTAACAAGGGTCATTCAACGATCACCTGATCCCCTACAGGTTTGTTGACGTTCCATACCTTCCTCCACGAAATATCATGGGTGTCACGTACTTGGTATTCCCTGAAGACGTACTAGAGTGGAACGTGGCTAATTCAAACATTTATAATTCGAAATCTTCTTTAATTCGAATTTTTATCTTGGTCCCTAGCATTTTATATACAATCAATGCTAAAAAAAATCGTGGTTAATTCGAATTATATTTTGGATAATTCGAAGTTTTTAGTGTAAAAGGCCGATCGGAAGCCAAACAGTTGGGTCAGTTCCCGAAAAAACTGTTCTGAGTGCAGCCCAAGCAACAAACCACATCACAGAACTGAAGCGTTTATTTGAAAGTAGAAATGAAGTAAGTGGTTCTGTTTTCCGTTCTTTAAATTTGTTAGAATCTTTTGTGATGGCTGTAGGAAACAGGTAAAAATCTCAAACCATTTTGAAAAACAGTAGATTTCTCTAAGAAATTCTCTGGATTAATACTGTCGTTAAAAAGGTGAATAGTACATTTTGGTTTTATTTTTCATTTGAAACTTTTGAGGTTACTCACGATACAGTCTTTATAAAGTACCGTTGTCTGTTAATCTGCTTTGTTGATCGTAAATCATTATGAAAACATAATACAATATATTTTCTCTACCCTTTTCAAAGAACTTTCTTAATTCGAATTTTTGGATAATTCGAATTTTTTAACTGGTCCCTTGAGGTTCGAATTATCCAAGTTCCACTGTACATGAGTTCTTAGATGATGTACCACTGCATGTGCGTCAAAACATGTGGTTTCATCACGATGATGCACCACCTCATTATTCACTTGTGGTCTGAGATCATCTGCACCACAGATTTGAGCAACAGTGGATAGGTCGTGGAGGGCCGATGGCTTGGCCTGCACGTTCACCTGACTTGACACCGCTAGACTCCTACCTGTGGGGTCACATGGAAACCTTGTGGAATCCCAGGAAGACCTCCTGGTGTGGGTTATGGCTGCGGTGGATGTTGGACGACCACGGATTGGTGGTTGTGTGTACCAGAACATGGTACGGAGGTACCGTGTCTGTGTTGACGTTGGTGGCCGTCACATCGAGCCCCACCTGTAATTGGACCCAGATGACAAGCAGCAGGAGTCAGACAGAGCGCTGAAAATGCGGGAACTGTGAAAGTGTACTGTGGTTGTTTTTTAATAATAATAATAATAATAATAATAATAATAATAATAATAATAATAATAATAATAATAATAATAATAATAATAATAAAGGAACTGCGCACAAATGTGCATTACATTTTCGAGTAATCCAATAAGGAAAGTGTTCTCTTAGAGCATTAACTAAAATGGTATCTACCACACTGTTTACCTAAGACAGGGCCATCCAAACAGCGCTCCGGCCGAGCTCTAAGCCAGTGCTCCGAGCTCTTTGGTGGAAGGTAGTTTCGTTAGGGGTGGGAGGAGCTTGGCTTTCTGAGCGAGCCTAGTCGCTAGTCTAGTCCAATGCGCTATGTTGACAGCGTGTAAGTAAGTCAGTTCCGCAGTGGTCATGGCTGAACATTATATTAAAAAAAAGGAGTGGCGAAGCAGCAGCCTTTAAAGCAGAATCATTTTTCTGTACAGCTTATAAAGGGTATGCCGAATGTTTAGTGTGCCACCGAGATTTAATGTGTTTAAAGAAACACAATTTGGAACGGTACTGCAGCCAACCACGGGGATGATTACGGTGATTTGACAGACGACAGTCGCCAATCGAAGTTGGAAAAATTGAAAGAAAATTTCAAGCCGCACTTTTCTGTAAGTATTATTGTTTTAATTTTAAAATTCTTATTTACAAACAAATGACTTAATTAACTGAAGAACACTAAAATTGTTACTTGCCGTATTTCTGTCTAACAGGAGATAGAGGAGAGTGAGGTTGGTGGACCCAATTTACGAGCAAGCTACAAATGTTTGATGCGAATTGCCAATGCTGGGAAACCTTTCGCGGAGGGAATTTAATCAAGAAATGCCTAATGGACGCGGTGGCATGTATTCGTCCTACGGAGCTAGTTGAGACATTTTAAAAAATCTCACTCTGTAGGCCTATATGAGGTATATTTTTATGGCAAAACAGCCCTATCAATATGTCAACAATCCCACAAAAGCCGTCGACCTCACGACTGTACGTACGTATCTTGTCAGCGCGGTCGGAACATCGTCCGTCTGTCTCAGGTCTCCACGCTGCCACAGTGTAGTGGTGGTAGGGGAAGGGGCACTAGTCTGACTGCCGAGTGCTCCCAGAGCGCAGCCGCGCAATGACTGGATGGCCCTGGAGCACATAATACGCACACACACTGCTCAGAAGGTCCATGAAAGCCACGCCGCACGCACAGCTTATGATGGAAGCCGTGAGTAGTGGAGTGGTGGCGCTTCTGCTTCACTTGACACTCCTGTGCCCAACAAACCAACATGGCCGCCGCGCGAAATTGAAATAATTAATATCTCTCAAACGCATGGTCCGATTTTGACAAATGAGGTGTCGTTGGACTCGGGTTGACGCCCTCTTTCCAATGGACCACTCATTTCAACCCCTAAATAAAACCTACCCCTACTAGGGGGTGAAATTGTAATTTTTTAGTGAAAGCCTCTTTTCAAATGGGACATGTATAAGGTGCGCTGCTAAAATGAACTTAAATGTTGTTGCTCATATCGCGCATGCGTTTTTCTGGCTGCCGCTATGGATGAACATTTTTGTTTTTGTTTTGTACGCATGCGCACTTGGGATTTTTGTAAGAGGGCGAGCTCTTTGAAAAAAAATGATTGATAAGAAGAGGTTTTGGTGGTGAGGAGAGAGCCAGATAGTCGCCTACTTTCCTACGACGTTTGCCGATATCTCTCGAACGCAAGGTCGGATTTGGACGTGTGACGTGTCAAATCGCTTGTCTCAAAGCCCTATATATGTTATTAATAGGTTAAAGTTTTGAGAATGAGGGAAACAGGCGTTTTGGGGTAAAATTATGATTTTAGACTTTTTCTGATATTTCACGAATGCCTGGTCGGATTTGGTCCTATGACGTGTCAAATGGCTTGTCTCGAAACCCTTTTTATTTTGGTAATAGGTTAAAGTTTTTGAGAATGAGGGAAACAGAATTTTTTGTTGTAAAACCGTGATTTTAGACTTTTTGTTATATCTCACAAACCAATAACGCCAGAGACGTATACGAGGGGTCGTAGGACTCGGGGTGACGCCCCTCCCCTATCTCCCTTTCGAATATAGTATTTATGTTTAAAAAATGCGAAAGAGCCTAACGACACTTATGTTGAAAACATTTCAGTTTTTAAAACTTTTCTTAAATTTGTCTAAAATGTTCATGACGAGTGGTTGTAGATAGAAAGAGACGATACTACTGGACACGTGTTTCAACGAAGCTATTACTGGCCACGGTGGTGATATACCAATACAGTATTCGCTATTTCGATGAGACGGCGGGTCGAGGGTTCGTTTTCTGATTTTTCCTATGATGGAATTCCTAATTCCTAAACCCCCTGAAGGGGGTCTTTAACGTGTAAACGATTATGAGTGACATGACAAATGATAATTCCTTGATTCGATGAAGTTGGCTTTAGATAGAACAAACAGAACTTGGTTATATGTTGCTTGAAGTGAGTATAGAAAACAAACTTGCTGGGGCAGACTGACAGGATGTGAATGTTATTTGATCTTATTGGAATGCATTGACTTGACAGGGCAACGAAAAAAGCACAGAGATGCTGAGGACACTTGAAGGTCAAACGATATGGCAACCATGGTGGGAGGGGGAAGCTAGGATGATGTCGCCGATCATGTTCAATGGATGAATTTATATTTTGCGAAGCATTGTTCGGAGAGGGTCATGGGACGACTTGTTTTAAGGGTATTTATTTTTTCGATGTTTCCTATGGTGGACTCATTGATTGAAATAATCCAAAACTGCTAGGGCATGGCCTTGAGATTTTATAAACCGATAATGGGATTTTGACATACAAGATCCACTCAGAACTTGACATGATGTCATTCTTTTTATGGCTTATGAATTTCCCCAAAAAAGACCCAAAACAACAAGATCATGGACTTTTGCTTTTCTTAATATATTGCAAACCCATAATGTAAGATGTTTACTGTGAGTGACGAAATCTAGCTAGGTAACGAAAGAATTATTGTAGGATATATGTATGGTGACTGACACGTCTTTGACCATTGGAACTTGTTTTCAGATCTGACTGTAGTACATAGGGAGTATAGGTTGTAGGCATGGATTGACAAACGGTGCACACAAAATTCAATTTATCGATTCAAGAATTAAGAGTAGACTATCATTAATTAATTGGTTAAAGAGTGTAGCTAAAAATAAAAAAATGGTGACTACATTAAACTAAACTGAACCAAGTCGAATCAAACCCAACCGAACCAAACCAAGCCTAAAGCAAACCAAACCTAATCAAGAACAAGCCAAGGGCTTAAGTGTAAAACTTGTGGGGGAATGCAGTCATTGGCAATGTCCAAAGGAAGGGATAACGCTCTACCTCTAGAGGGTAAGGTAAAGCTAGCGCATGGTGCTAATGCATATTCCCAAGTACATGAACCACACACACACACAACTATCCTATGCTGTTTTTATGAGTTAACTGTTAAAACTTACTCAGTGGTTACTGAGCAAGATGGTCGCTACACACAACAAGCTTTAAATACTTGAGGCTAATAATCTATACACACACACACACACGCTTGTTCTAAACTAAACTGTCTTGCTGGCAGTGCTCACACAGTAGGCAAATTACAGAAATGCTTGGCTAACAGAAATACAATCATTTTCGTTTGTCTAATGTTACCAGCTAACCATTACATGCTATAGTGGTGAGCACATGTGCCTCTTGCACTGGAGATCGTAACTCGATTTCTAGCTCTAAGGCCTAGAATGAATCAAACTAAGAAAGAAGGGTATGGTGACGCAGTGGTTAAACTGTTAGCCTTTCACTAAGGTAGACTAGGGTTTGATTTTAGGTTAATATACATGTCATAAACAAACAAACAAACAAACAAACAAACAAACAAAAAAAGCAGAGATAATGTTTAAAACTGATTACACTTGTCTCTTTTTAAATTATTACTTAGATTGCAAATACAAAGGTGGACTGGGTTTGATATTCAGTTAATGCTGCCTATCGCATACTAGCCTGTAAGAAAGCCAAACAAGCAAAAGGCGTAGGTAGAGCAGTGGTAAAATCGCTATGTGTAGAGAACTACCTAACGGTTTTATGAACTGGCAATGGTATGTCGCATAAACAGTGCAGGATACAATCCAGCAACCATAATTTGTATCTTGTGGAGCAGAGAAAACATATATATAGAGAAAGATATAGAAAGCTAGTGTATGTATGGGTAGCATTGATAATTTGACCAGAGAAAATACGATGAGGTAGGGTGGGGAGAGGGAGAATTAACACTTATATATGAATGAATGGTAAATAGTATTTTAGTTTTTTTTCCCCAATAGTTTTGTTTTTTAAATGCAGTGGTAGATAGTCGTTATTTTGTAAAACATTCTTACTTGCAGTAGTAATAAGACTCTATGGTTTCGCTAACACATAGATAGACTGTATTATTGCCATGGTCAAGCACTCACATTAAGATCATTTACAAAATCATAAAATGAAAAATAAAAAATCTTGTTTTGGAAATATCGTTTTTCAACATACACAAAATAAATATATAAAAAATTTGTAAACAGCAAAATGGAAAATCCATGGTCAAGCACTCACATTAAGATCATTTACAAAATCATAAAATGAAAAATAAAAATCTTGTTTTGGAAATATCGATTTTTTTCAACATACACAAAATAAATATATAAAAAATTTGTAAACAGCAAAATGGAAAATCCATGTTTCCATATAGACAAAATTTAAAAACCTTAAACGGACATTTAAGAAAATATATATAAATGGGAAATTGACAAATGTGTAAATATGAAAATGGAAAAATCCATGTTTCCATATCATGAAATTGAAAAACATCAAACTGTCATTTTAAAAAATGCAAATGGAAAATTGACAAATTGCAATGTGTGAAATGTGAAATTGAACAAATGGCTATCATTATTTAAAAAAAAAAAGAACATGGTGCTCTATGGTTGAGGTGTGAATCAAACCCTTTCTACTTATTTGGACCACCCGAGACTGAGTAGACTAGTTTAAGTTGTCATACCACTTTTAAAAGTTTGTGTTAAATCTAGGAATTGAACCCAAGAGCTTGTAGGGGAGATCAAAGGTTATAATATGTTAAACAGATAGCCTTGAATGAAGGGTGTGGTAGCTATATACAGATGAGACGTTTCGCTCGGGGCAGGGAGGCATGGAGATCTGCATCAAACCAGTCAAAAGACTAAAGACTCAAACAACAACATGTACGTTCACCAAAATAATGTTGTGTAACGGTAAATGTTAGTCAACGAACAGTAATGCATTACTAAAACCCATGACACGATACCTAAGAGCTTTTCTAAAATGATTTTAAAATGCCTTTAACCCTATATTGAACACCCAGTTCACAAAACTCATAACTGCAATGTTATGGTAAAACAAAACAAAATCTATATTTCAAAACAAACAAGTGGTTTAGTCAATGTATACTGGAAAAAGTTTTGTAAACACTCAAGTCCTCAAGACCAATTAAATTAGTAACTGTCAGGTTGGCCGAGTGGTTAAGGTGTTTGACTTAAGATCAAATTTCTGTATAAGGAAGCAAGGGTTCGAATCCCTTACCTGACATAACTATTGCCTTAACATGGCTTGGCCACACTGTATTATTATGATACTCAGTACACAAACCATAGATATAGTGTATTGTTTAAGGCCACTCTCTTTCTGAACATAGTCAGAGACTGTTGATGGTTAACAATTGTATTAATAGTGGGACATGGGGATAGCAATTAAGAAAAAACAGCCAATACCCATACAATATTTTTATTCATTTTAGTTTTTTTTTACAATAGTTACACACTGAATACAACTTTTTATCTCTTTACCATTGTTTGATATAGATTTTAAACACAACGCTTGTTGTAGATCCTTTTACAACTTTTTTTAGGTACTCTTGTTCTTAAAAACTGGGGAAGCCGCAATGGTTTTATAGACATTAAACCCTCATTCTCTTCTTTTTCATTATTATTATTATCATTATTATAAATATTATCTTTATAATTATTATAGTCATTGTCACCATCATTATCATCATCATCATCATCCTCAACATCACTAGAACTATCCAATTCCATTTTTTCCTTTTCAAAAGGGATTTCTTGAAGAGTCTGTGTTGCTTTTGATAGTGTTACGGGTTTATTGAACGTTGACAACTGTCCTAACATGACTTTTTGAGGAGATAAATGTTTTTTCATAAGGAAGTCACTATGTTGAGTAACACTATGTTTTTGTCGGACTTGCTTTTTCTTGTTCTTTTGATCATGTTTTGTTAACACTAACGGTGTTTCATTTGGTATACCACATTGATGAGTACCCACACTTAAGACCTCACCATGTTTACTTTTTAGATGACCTAGACATTTTGTTGTTCTTTGTTTTGAGCACTGCCAAAATATGATGCCATTCGCATTTTCTCGCTTATAGTTATAAGAGTACCCATGATACAGGGCACGTGGTTTACCTTTATTGGTTATAGTATATTCCATAGTAGTCACTGACTTGTATAGTCGATCCGCCTACTACAAAGGTCTGAACACTTGTGGTGAAAGAATGATGTTGTGTTGACGTTTTATGCAGGATAATGTTGGTGGCATATGTGGGTGGCTTATGTTGATGACATGTGTTGTTGGCTGATTTTGGTGGCTTATGTTGATGGTTTATGGTGGTGGCTTATGTTGATGGCTTATGTTGGTGGCTTATGTTGATGACATATGTTGGTGACTTATGTTGATAGCTTATGTTGGTGGCTAATGTTGATGACATATGTTGTTGGCTTATGGTGGTGGCTTATGTTGATGGTATATGTTGCTGGCCTATGTTGATGGTTTATGTTAATGGCTTAGGTTAATATCTTAGGTTGATGGCATAAGTTGATGGCTTATGTTGGTGGCTTATGGTGGTGGCTTATGCTGGTGGCTTATGCTAGTGGCTTATGGTGGTGGTTTATGGTGGTGGCTT
The DNA here is from genome assembly GCA_946902985.2 of Meconema thalassinum. Classification (NCBI taxonomy): domain Eukaryota; kingdom Metazoa; phylum Arthropoda; class Insecta; order Orthoptera; family Tettigoniidae; genus Meconema; species Meconema thalassinum. The sequence goes on from OX336388.2 coordinate 117,844,512, forward strand.
ATGTTGATGACATATGTTGGTGGCTTAAGTTGGTGGCTTATGTTGGTGGCTTATGGTGGTGGCTTATGGTGGTGGGTTATGGTGGTGGATTATGGTGGCTTATAGTGGTGACTTATGGTGGTGGTTTATGGTGGTGGCTTATGTTGATGACATATGTTGGTGGCTTATGGTGGCTTATGGTGGTGATTTATAGTGGTGGCCTATGTTGGTGGCTTATTTTTGGTGGTTTACGTTAATACCTTATTTGTAATGGCTTATTTGACAAGTTATTGTTGTCAATGTATTTAGAGGATTTTTCTCTTGGTTTTGGAAAGTATCTCAACTCTTTTTTATGGTAGCATAATGCTTACCGCCATGTTTGTAAGCAACAACAACACACTAAAATTCCAAGAATCCAAAGTACTCTAAGGTTAATGATTGTCTCTCAACTCCATTCAACGTCTAGTCAAAAAACATTATATATTTTTCACATTTTACAAAAAAGTAAATTGGGAAAGTAAGCTATATGTTTAAACTAAAAATCATATCAAATCATATGCTAACTCCAACACCTACGTCTACCCCAATCTCAGTCAAAAAAATATAATATTCTTCAAATTTTTCCAAAACAGTATTTGGAAAGTAGGCCATATTTTGAAAACTAATCATCCTATAAAGTCATATATATATATACTGAAACCAATGGCTTTTATATCCTTAATCTTAAGAACAAAATATGGAATTTTTGACATTTTTTCCAAAAATGTTCATTTTAAAACGGGGCTATATTTTGGAAACTAGGAATTTTACAAGAAAGTTTGTTTAACGTAAATGGCAGGTATTTACCCCCACTACCCGCAAACCAAGTCCCAGGTCTCTGGGGAAAAATCCAAAAAAAGTTCAATTTGGAAAGTAGGCAATATTTTGAAAACTAATCATCCTAAAAAGTCATATATAGACTCAAACCAATGGCTTTTATGTCCTTAATTGGTAGAACAAAACTTAACATTTTTTCAGTTTTTCCAAAAAAGTCCAATTTTCAAAAATTGTCTATATTTTGGGAACTAAGAATTTTACAAAAAAGTTTGTTTAACGAAAATGAAAGGTCTTTACCCCCCTCTACCCAAAACATAAATTTCAGGTCCCTAGGACAAAAACTGTGCAGTATATATATATATATTTTTTTTTTTGGGGAGGGGGTCTATATTCACTTTACCTCCCCACTTCACAAGATGGCGGCCATAGCTTAACTTAACCTAGCCTAACCTAACCTGACCTACGAGGTGTGATCAAAAAGTTCCAAAAATGTGGCTGCAACTTAACCAAACCTAGCCTAGCCTAACCTAACCTCCCTGTTGACTAGCCCCCTTTGGACGGGTCCTTTTTGAAGGGAGTCATTTTTTTTACGTGTCCCGGAGGACGGGTCCTTGTTGACGGGTCCCTGTGGCGGGTCCTTTGGACTGATCCCTATGGACTGGCCTTGCATTTTATCCAAATTATGTCAAAGGGGACCCGCCACTGGGACCCGTCAACAAGGACCCGTCCTCCGGGACACGTAAAAAAAATGACTCCCTTCAAAAAGGACCCGTCCAAAGGGGGCTAGTCAACAGGGAGGTTAGGTTAGGCTAGGCTAGGTTTGGTTAAGTTGCAGCCACATTTTTGGAACTTTTTGATCACACCTCGTAGGTCAGGTTAGGTTAGGCTAGGTTAAGTTAAGCTATGGCCGCCATCTTGTGAAGTGGGGAGGTAAAGTGAATATAGACCCCCTCCCCAAAAAAAAAAATATATATATATACTGCACAGTTTTTGTCCTAGGGACCTGAAATTTATGTTTTGGGTAGAGGGGGGTAAAGACCTTTCATTTTCGTTAAACAAACTTTTTTGTAAAATTCTTAGTTCCCAAAATATAGACAATTTTTGAAAATTGGACTTTTTTGGAAAAACTGAAAAAATGTTAAGTTTTGTTCTACCAATTAAGGACATAAAAGCCATTGGTTTGAGTCTATATATGACTTTTTAGGATGATTAGTTTTCAAAATATTGCCTACTTTCCAAATTGAACTTTTTTTGGATTTTTCCCCAGAGACCTGGGACTTGGTTTGCGGGTAGTGGGGGTAAATACCTGCCATTTACGTTAAACAAACTTTCTTGTAAAATTCCTAGTTTCCAAAATATAGCCCCGTTTTAAAATGAACATTTTTGGAAAAAATGTCAAAAATTCCATATTTTGTTCTTAAGATTAAGGATATAAAAGCCATTGGTTTCAGTATATATATATATGACTTTATAGGATGATTAGTTTTCAAAATATGGCCTACTTTCCAAATACTGTTTTGGAAAAATTTGAAGAATATTATATTTTTTTGACTGAGATTGGGGTAGACGTAGGTGTTGGAGTTAGCATATGATTTGATATGATTTTTAGTTTAAACATATAGCTTACTTTCCCAATTTACTTTTTTGTAAAATGTGAAAAATATATAATGTTTTTTGACTAGACGTTGAATGGAGTTGAGAGACAATCATTAACCTTAGAGTACTTTGGATTCTTGGAATTTTAGTGTGTTGTTGTTGCTTACAAACATGGCGGTAAGCATTATGCTACCATAAAAAAGAGTTGAGATACTTTCCAAAACCAAGAGAAAAATCCTCTAAATACATTGACAACAATAACTTGTCAAATAAGCCATTACAAATAAGGTATTAACGTAAACCACCAAAAATAAGCCACCAACATAGGCCACCACTATAAATCACCACCATAAGCCACCATAAGCCACCAACATATGTCATCAACATAAGCCACCACCATAAACCACCACCATAAGTCACCACTATAAGCCACCATAATCCACCACCATAACCCACCACCATAAGCCACCACCATAAGCCACCAACATAAGCCACCAACTTAAGCCACCAACATATGTCATCAACATAAGCCACCACCATAAACCACCACCATAAGCCACCAGCATAAGCCACCACCATAAGCCACCAACATAAGCCATCAACTTATGCCATCAACCTAAGATATTAACCTAAGCCATTAACATAAACCATCAACATAGGCCAGCAACATATACCATCAACATAAGCCACCACCATAAGCCAACAACATATGTCATCAACATTAGCCACCAACATAAGCTATCAACATAAGTCACCAACATATGTCATCAACATAAGCCACCAACATAAGCCATCAACATAAGCCACCACCATAAACCATCAACATAAGCCACCAAAATCAGCCAACAACACATGTCATCAACATAAGCCACCCACATATGCCACCAACATTATCCTGCATAAAACGTCAACACAACATCATTCTTTCACCACAAGTGTTCAGACCTTTGTAGTAGGCGGATCGACTATACAAGTCAGTGACTACTATGGAATATACTATAACCAATAAAGGTAAACCACGTGCCCTGTATCATGGGTACTCTTATAACTATAAGCGAGAAAATGCGAATGGCATCATATTTTGGCAGTGCTCAAAACAAAGAACAACAAAATGTCTAGGTCATCTAAAAAGTAAACATGGTGAGGTCTTAAGTGTGGGTACTCATCAATGTGGTATACCAAATGAAACACCGTTAGTGTTAACAAAACATGATCAAAAGAACAAGAAAAAGCAAGTCCGACAAAAACATAGTGTTACTCAACATAGTGACTTCCTTATGAAAAAACATTTATCTCCTCAAAAAGTCATGTTAGGACAGATGTCAACGTTCAATAAACCCGTAACACTATCAAAAGCAACACAGACTCTTCAAGAAATCCCTTTTGAAAAGGAAAAAATGGAATTGGATAGTTCTAGTGATGTTGAGGATGATGATGATGATGATGATAATGATGGTGACAATGACTATAATAATTATAAAGATAATATTTATAATAATGATAATAATAATAATGAAAAAGAAGAGAATGAGGGTTTAATGTCTATAAAACCATTGCGGCTTCCCCAGTTTTTAAGAGCAAGAGTACCTAAAAAAAGTTGTAAAAGGATCTACAACAAGCGTTGTGTTTAAAATCTATATCAAACAATGGTAAAGAGATAAAAAGTTGTATTCAGTGTGTAACTATTGTAAAAAAAAACTAAAATGAATAAAAATATTGTATGGGTATTGGCTGTTTTTTCTTAATTGCTATCCCCATGTCCCACTATTAATACAATTGTTAACCATCAACAGTCTCTGACTATGTTCAGAAAGAGAGTGGCCTTAAACAATACACTATATCTATGGTTTGTGTACTGAGTATCATAATAATACAGTGTGGCCAAGCCATGTTAAGGCAATAGTTATGTCAGGTAAGGGATTCGAACCCTTGCTTCCTTATACAGAAATTTGATCTTAAGTCAAACACCTTAACCACTCGGCCAACCTGACAGTTACTAATTTAATTGGTCTTGAGGACTTGAGTGTTTACAAAACTTTTTCCAGTATACATTGACTAAACCACTTGTTTGTTTTGAAATATAGATTTTGTTTTGTTTTACCATAACATTGCAGTTATGAGTTTTGTGAACTGGGTGTTCAATATAGGGTTAAAGGCATTTTAAAATCATTTTAGAAAAGCTCTTAGGTATCGTGTCATGGGTTTTAGTAATGCATTACTGTTCGTTGACTAACATTTACCGTTACACAACATTATTTTGGTGAACGTACATGTTGTTGTTTGAGTCTTTAGTCTTTTGACTGGTTTGATGCAGATCTCCATGCCTCCCTGCCCCGAGCGAAACGTCTCATCTGTATATAGCTACCACACCCTTCATTCAAGGCTATCTGTTTAACATATTATAACCTTTGATCTCCCCTACAAGCTCTTGGGTTCAATTCCTAGATTTAACACAAACTTTTAAAAGTGGTATGACAACTTAAACTAGTCTACTCAGTCTCGGGTGGTCCAAATAAGTAGAAAGGGTTTGATTCACACCTCAACCATAGAGCACCATGTTCTTTTTTTTTTTAAATAATGATAGCCATTTGTTCAATTTCACATTTCACACATTGCAATTTGTCAATTTTCCATTTGCATTTTTTAAAATGACAGTTTGATGTTTTTCAATTTCATGATATGGAAACATGGATTTTTCCATTTTCATATTTACACATTTGTCAATTTCCCATTTATATATATTTTCTTAAATGTCCGTTTAAGGTTTTTAAATTTTGTCTATATGGAAACATGGATTTTCCATTTTGCTGTTTACAAATTTTTTATATATTTATTTTGTGTATGTTGAAAAAAATCGATATTTCCAAAACAAGATTTTTATTTTTCATTTTATGATTTTGTAAATGATCTTAATGTGAGTGCTTGACCATGGATTTTCCATTTTGCTGTTTACAAATTTTTTATATATTTATTTTGTGTATGTTGAAAAACGATATTTCCAAAACAAGATTTTTTATTTTTCATTTTATGATTTTGTAAATGATCTTAATGTGAGTGCTTGACCATGGCAATAATACAGTCTATCTATGTGTTAGCGAAACCATAGAGTCTTATTACTACTGCAAGTAAGAATGTTTTACAAAATAACGACTATCTACCACTGCATTTAAAAAACAAAACTATTGGGGAAAAAAAACTAAAATACTATTTACCATTCATTCATATATAAGTGTTAATTCTCCCTCTCCCCACCCTACCTCATCGTATTTTCTCTGGTCAAATTATCAATGCTACCCATACATACACTAGCTTTCTATATCTTTCTCTATATATATGTTTTCTCTGCTCCACAAGATACAAATTATGGTTGCTGGATTGTATCCTGCACTGTTTATGCGACATACCATTGCCAGTTCATAAAACCGTTAGGTAGTTCTCTACACATAGCGATTTTACCACTGCTCTACCTACGCCTTTTGCTTGTTTGGCTTTCTTACAGGCTAGTATGCGATAGGCAGCATTAACTGAATATCAAACCCAGTCCACCTTTGTATTTGCAATCTAAGTAATAATTTAAAAAGAGACAAGTGTAATCAGTTTTAAACATTATCTCTGCTTTTTTTGTTTGTTTGTTTGTTTGTTTGTTTGTTTGTTTGTTTATGACATGTATATTAACCTAAAATCAAACCCTAGTCTACCTTAGTGAAAGGCTAACAGTTTAACCACTGCGTCACCATACCCTTCTTTCTTAGTTTGATTCATTCTAGGCCTTAGAGCTAGAAATCGAGTTACGATCTCCAGTGCAAGAGGCACATGTGCTCACCACTATAGCATGTAATGGTTAGCTGGTAACATTAGACAAACGAAAATGATTGTATTTCTGTTAGCCAAGCATTTCTGTAATTTGCCTACTGTGTGAGCACTGCCAGCAAGACAGTTTAGTTTAGAACAAGCGTGTGTGTGTGTGTGTATAGATTATTAGCCTCAAGTATTTAAAGCTTGTTGTGTGTAGCGACCATCTTGCTCAGTAACCACTGAGTAAGTTTTAACAGTTAACTCATAAAAACAGCATAGGATAGTTGTGTGTGTGTGTGGTTCATGTACTTGGGAATATGCATTAGCACCATGCGCTAGCTTTACCTTACCCTCTAGAGGTAGAGCGTTATCCCTTCCTTTGGACATTGCCAATGACTGCATTCCCCCACAAGTTTTACACTTAAGCCCTTGGCTTGTTCTTGATTAGGTTTGGTTTGCTTTAGGCTTGGTTTGGTTCGGTTGGGTTTGATTCGACTTGGTTCAGTTTAGTTTAATGTAGTCACCATTTTTTTATTTTTAGCTACACTCTTTAACCAATTAATTAATGATAGTCTACTCTTAATTCTTGAATCGATAAATTGAATTTTGTGTGCACCGTTTGTCAATCCATGCCTACAACCTATACTCCCTATGTACTACAGTCAGATCTGAAAACAAGTTCCAATGGTCAAAGACGTGTCAGTCACCATACATATATCCTACAATAATTCTTTCGTTACCTAGCTAGATTTCGTCACTCACAGTAAACATCTTACATTATGGGTTTGCAATATATTAAGAAAAGCAAAAGTCCATGATCTTGTTGTTTTGGGTCTTTTTTGGGGAAATTCATAAGCCATAAAAAGAATGACATCATGTCAAGTTCTGAGTGGATCTTGTATGTCAAAATCCCATTATCGGTTTATAAAATCTCAAGGCCATGCCCTAGCAGTTTTGGATTATTTCAATCAATGAGTCCACCATAGGAAACATCGAAAAAATAAATACCCTTAAAACAAGTCGTCCCATGACCCTCTCCGAACAATGCTTCGCAAAATATAAATTCATCCATTGAACATGATCGGCGACATCATCCTAGCTTCCCCCTCCCACCATGGTTGCCATATCGTTTGACCTTCAAGTGTCCTCAGCATCTCTGTGCTTTTTTCGTTGCCCTGTCAAGTCAATGCATTCCAATAAGATCAAATAACATTCACATCCTGTCAGTCTGCCCCAGCAAGTTTGTTTTCTATACTCACTTCAAGCAACATATAACCAAGTTCTGTTTGTTCTATCTAAAGCCAACTTCATCGAATCAAGGAATTATCATTTGTCATGTCACTCATAATCGTTTACACGTTAAAGACCCCCTTCAGGGGGTTTAGGAATTAGGAATTCCATCATAGGAAAAATCAGAAAACGAACCCTCGACCCGCCGTCTCATCGAAATAGCGAATACTGTATTGGTATATCACCACCGTGGCCAGTAATAGCTTCGTTGAAACACGTGTCCAGTAGTATCGTCTCTTTCTATCTACAACCACTCGTCATGAACATTTTAGACAAATTTAAGAAAAGTTTTAAAAACTGAAATGTTTTCAACATAAGTGTCGTTAGGCTCTTTCGCATTTTTTTAAACATAAATACTATATTCGAAAGGGAGATAGGGGAGGGGCGTCACCCCGAGTCCTACGACCCCTCGTATACGTCTCTGGCGTTATTGGTTTGTGAGATATAACAAAAAGTCTAAAATCACGGTTTTACAACAAAAAATTCTGTTTCCCTCATTCTCAAAAACTTTAACCTATTACCAAAATAAAAAGGGTTTCGAGACAAGCCATTTGACACGTCATAGGACCAAATCCGACCAGGCATTCGTGAAATATCAGAAAAAGTCTAAAATCATAATTTTACCCCAAAACGCCTGTTTCCCTCATTCTCAAAACTTTAACCTATTAATAACATATATAGGGCTTTGAGACAAGCGATTTGACACGTCACACGTCCAAATCCGACCTTGCGTTCGAGAGATATCGGCAAACGTCGTAGGAAAGTAGGCGACTATCTGGCTCTCTCCTCACCACCAAAACCTCTTCTTATCAATCATTTTTTTTCAAAGAGCTCGCCCTCTTACAAAAATCCCAAGTGCGCATGCGTACAAAACAAAAACAAAAATGTTCATCCATAGCGGCAGCCAGAAAAACGCATGCGCGATATGAGCAACAACATTTAAGTTCATTTTAGCAGCGCACCTTATACATGTCCCATTTGAAAAGAGGCTTTCACTAAAAAATTACAATTTCACCCCCTAGTAGGGGTAGGTTTTATTTAGGGGTTGAAATGAGTGGTCCATTGGAAAGAGGGCGTCAACCCGAGTCCAACGACACCTCATTTGTCAAAATCGGACCATGCGTTTGAGAGATATTAATTATTTCAATTTCGCGCGGCGGCCATGTTGGTTTGTTGGGCACAGGAGTGTCAAGTGAAGCAGAAGCGCCACCACTCCACTACTGCCGTGCACAGCAAGTCTATTCAGAACACTCCTCATTTCATTGTTAGGTTCAGTCCAATTTCTCTGAGACATGGCATCAGTCCCATAGAATTCTATGTCGATTTCCGCTCGCTTTCTTTGTCTCATCCTTAGGAATTCCTGTTCCTGTCCAGTAGAAGGCAATTGCAATCGAGATCTTAAGTCTTCAATAAGAAACGTTTCCCTGGCAAGTTCATAAACTAGTCGGGAGTGCGTGTATTTTGACACTCCCAGGGCAGCCTTTAGGTATCGCGCTTTGACTTTTTCAATTGATCTGAGATCGCTCAATCTTAATTTATCCCAGACTATGTCTAACCCATATGCGAGGACCGGAACAATCTTGGCATCAATGAGTGCTAAGGCAGATTTCAGTGAAAGTCGAGATATGTTTCTAATATCGAAAATAGCTTTAATGGCCGATGCCACCCGCTGTTTTATGTGAATCCTGAATGATTGCATGGTAGTTTGCAGAGTCAAGCCTAAATAGGTTGTGACAGATCTTAGATCTGCACAGACACTCCTCATCATGTATTATTATTTTATTCTAACTACGATATGTCATCTTTATATCAAGTAATTCACTTTTTCATTTATGGTTGTTTGCGTCATGGTTTCATATATTATGTTAATTATAAGTAAAAGGGACATGTACGTTTAAATTATGTAATTTTGTCGGAAAGTGCAAATTTAGGGATTTTCAATAAGCAGCCAGGCTATGGACTGATGAGCTTAAGTTCATGATGAAGAAAGCATCACTACGGTGTATAACGCCATTGATATGATGGCATTCCTTTCACTCGGAGTGGTTATATGACAAGAAGGGTTATTGGAAGACTGGATCCTTTGTTACTTAGCAGCTCTCGATGTACTTCAACTATGGCATTACGTAGCGATACGGACCATGTCGAACTAATGCGTTATAGATTGGAAATTGTGTATGATATAGATGGCTGTGTACGAACCTTTTAGTATATGGAATTACGCATACTTTTGGTTATGTCATCCGTGCCCTTGGTTGGTGTTGAGAGCGCAATGATACACGATATGTGATAACAGAGGCGAGTTGATTGAAAGTGGATTATTGTAATAGTATACGGTAGATATACTGCAAGATTACATATTACTTGGAATTAAATCATACCAAATAAAATGGAAATCACTCACTACGGCAATGAAGGTAAAAGCACATACAATTGCACTCATGTCATAGCCCTGGTTAGCTCAACCGAATGTGTGATGTAATGCACTTTCTGACTATTGTTCTCATATTTTATTTGTCGAATATAATTTTGTTTTCTTCCATCATTCCATTACTGTTATACTTTCATTTATCAAAAATTTCACGTCATGACGAATGTTCCCAAAATTGATATGATATTGATTAATGCAGAATTGCCCCAACCCCCGCAAAATAGGAATCTCGTGTTCTACTTCTTCTATTGATAAATATCGCCAATATATATATATATATATATGAGCGAGTCACATAGTGTCACCCAACAGTGGGGCTCGAAACCGATATCTTATTTCATAGTGCAAGCAGGAATATGCACACAATAGACAACACAGTTAGGGCTTATTATTTTAAGAGTGTATATATTTGTGCCAGTGATTCTGGAGGGGCTGTCAGATATTGAACTACGTTCACGCACTGTTATCAGGTTTGTAAAATGGAGAGTGAAAATATAAATAGATTTGACAGTGTGGAGAGTGATATTTTGCACGAAAAGGCAGAAGCAGTGCGTATTAAGGGGTCGATGAAGGAATCGGAAGGTGGTGAAAGTTGACTGGAGGACTCTACCACGAATGAACAGGACATTAGTCAAAATGTAGCGGGGGGGGGGGGATTAGTTCAGACTGGCTCCAACTACTTATGTCAAAGATTGAACAGGGTAATAGCCATGTGAATGCTAGGATGGAAGAGATGAATGCTAAAATAGAGCATGGAAACAAGAATGTTAATCATAAGCTTGAAGAGATGAGCAAAGTGGTTACTAAGGTTAGTGATAAAGTTGAAATGCTGGCAGATCAACTGGTGAAAGTGGAAGACAAATTAGGTTAGACATGGAAATAAATAAGAGAGTACTACAGGATCAGGTAGATGAGGTAGCGAAAGTTAGTCAGGCTAATAGTGAAATTGTTGAGGTACTAGTCTCTAAAGTAGATGGTAATGAAGAAGTAACTACAAAAAGAATAGATCACATGGAAAGGACAATAGGGGGAAGTAATAGAGAAATTTTTAATAGGTTAGGCCAAGTCGAAGGGAAGCTTGGTGAAGTGTCAGAATTAAAGAGTAAACAGGAAGTTTTGTCAAACAAGTTGAAGATAAATAAGGAAAATTTTAGGAAGAACTTAGGAGAATAGCGGAGAGAACGGAAAGTATGCTAGAAGAAACAATTTTGAATAGCCAGAGAGCATTACGTAAAGAATTGAGAGAAAATCATAGTTGTTTAAATGTGGCAAGTTTGTTTAATAAGGAGGTTGACTTACCCAAGTTTTCCGGAAACCAATGTAATCCCATGGAATTTTTAAAATTAGTAGAAAATAAGTTTGAACGTCAAATTAGTGAAGACTGTATTGAATGGGAAATTGTGTTAGAAATGCTATCTATTGCTTTTGTGGGTGAAGCGAAGTCATGGTTTCAGGTATATAGGACACGTATGACTAGCTTAGAAAGTTTTAGAGAGAAGTTCAGTAGTAAGTTATGGAATGAGAATATTCAAGGGAGAGAGAGAGGATAGTGTTTGGAAAGTATAGAAAGCAGGGAGGAGCTTCTATGACAGAGTATTTCTTATCTCTTGTGCTGATTTGGCAAAATTTGGATGGTTTTGAGTCTGAGGCAGACATTGTGAGGCTGATGTTAAGGCACTTTCCAGATAGAATTAGAGAAGCAGCTTGTAATCAGCGTACAGAAAGTATTAAATCTATGAGATCTTTGTTAGAGAGCTTTGACATGCTAAATAGTGAATTAGGACATCAAGGGAATGAAGTAAATAGGGAGATGGAGAGAAGGAATAGGAACCATCAGGGTAGCCAACTAGGGAATAATCAGAGAAACCATGACAATCGGAACAATCAGTACAACCAACATGGACACAATAGTCGTAATAATGATTTTAGAAATAATAGACAAGAGCAATATTCAGGAAATGGGGGGCGTAGTCAGTCGACTGATAGAGGTAATAATCAGCAGCAAGCTTTCCGGGCATCAGAGAGAAATAGGCAATGTGAAGGAAACCAACAGCAACAACAACCTGGACCTAGCAATTTAAACTCCAACTGGACTGCTCAGTAAGGTCAGGGAGACAGTCCAAGGAGAGTCCGTGTCGTAGCTGTATTATTAAGACCGATTCTAAGGTGATTGACTTAGATCTGCGAGATGAATTATTTAGTGACCTTAAAATAGCAATCATGATGAAATTAATAGTGAAGTTGTTACACCGGTGATTGAGATTGAGATATGGGGTAAGAGGGTTAAAGTTTTACTAGATTCTGGCAGCGAGAGATCTTGCATTAGTGCTAAGTTGAGTGAAGAATTTAGCCCAAGTCAACGCATTGAGGAGATCCCGGTACGCAGTACTTTTATTGTTACTGCTATGGGTAATAGGTCACAGAGAGTAAGTAAACAAATTGCTGTGCCTGTTAATATTATGTCTGAATGTGTTAGCCAACCTTGTTTGGTCGTACCTAACCTAGTATACGACATAATTTTGGGTATAGATTGGTTAACAAGGCATAGAGTTAAGATTGATTTCCATTTAGGTAATGTTTGTTTATCTTGGGGTCAGATAAACCATGAGGTGAAGTTAAAGTATTATATAGGCGATAATTATAATAAGCATAAGGTTTGTATAATAAGTGAGGACACTAATGTAAACTTGATGAGCGAGAATAATATTTGTGACATTACTGAAATTATCAGTTGCCGAGTAGGAACTGTTATATCTGATCGTGTGGGAGATATTGAGCAATATGTTAAGGAATGTGAGTTAGATGAGGAAAAGAGTTCGGTACTTACTTCATTATTAATTAAATATCAGGAGGTTTATAGTGACAAACCTGGTGTAAGACACTTATATCAACATAAATTTGAAGTTCATGACAGATCGACATTTGTTGGGCCGAGGTATCCTATTGCCCAAAAATATGCTAGTGCTGTTGAGGATCAGATAAACATTATGTTGGAATATAACATTATTGAACCTCCGAGTAGTCAGTATATTAATCCTCTTGTTATGATTCCGAAGAAGGATGATTCTGTTAGACTCTGCATTGATGCTAGGCTGTTGAATATGAGAACCCAAGCTGACCAGCAGCGTACTGAAACAGTTGAGGAGTTAGTACAACGTTTTGAGGGTATGTAATTGTTTACTACGGTAGATCTTTCAGCTTCGTGTTGGCAGATTCCGCTTAGAATAGAAGATAGGCCTCTTACGGCTTTTGCATATAAAAATAGACTATATCAATTTACTAGAGTACCTTTTGGGACAAAGACTTCTTCGGCTGCACTTATTAGGGCTATGAGTATTGTTCTCGGTAGAGAGACAGGAGATTTTGTGACGAGTTACATTGACGATTTAGTATTAGCTTCACGTTCATTTGAAGAACATATGAAACATTTAGGGGTGGTTTCTGACAAGTTAAGAGAAGGAGGATTCACACTGAAACTTAGTAAGTCTTCATTTTGCGCGCATCAAATTATTTTTTTGGGACACACCATATCTAATAAGGGGGTTAGACCTGAACAATCTAGGTTAGATAAGTTATACAATACAGTGATACCTCGGAACGTGAAACAACTGAAGTCATTTTTAGGTGTATGCAATTATTTTAGACGTTTTGTTCCTGTGTATTCATCGTTGGTAGAGCCATTTAGGGATATATTGAAAGGTAAGTCGCAGTGGAAGTGGACTGCAGTTCATGATATGGCTTTTAAGAGGTTGAAGAAAGGTTTTATAGGAGCTGATATGTTGAGATACCCTAGATTCAATCGTAAGTTTGTTCTGATGACCGATGCTTCGGAGACTGGTTTGGCAGGTAGTTTATGTCAGGAGGATGACCAGGGCAATTTAGGGCTTATCTCGTTAGCAAGTCGGGGACTTAGTCCGATGGAGAAGAGGTATACTATTACAGAAATAGAATTCTTAGCCATAATTTATTCAATAAGTAAGTTCCATATGTATATTCTAGGCAATAAGCTAGAGATTAGAACTGATCACCAAGCATTAACTTTTGTGAAGACATGTAAGCTAACAAACAATCGTATGACGAGATGGATCTTAGCATTAAGTGAATATGATTATACTATATGCCACATTAAGGGTAAGGATAATGTGCTTGCGGATTACTTGAGCCGCACAATTCATGGTTGTGATAATGGTATTCCTATAGAAGTGAAGGAAGGCATCTTAATTTGCAATGGCTCTATCCCAGTATATGAGGATGAGAGGTCTAAATTACTGATGTTACTATCAGAATAGGAGAAGGATATGGAATTGTCTGTTATTCTGAACCAGTTACGCGAGGAGGAAGATGGCCAATCTGTTACTTTCGGGAGGTATACTTATATATTAAAGAATGGGTTTGTTAGTCGTAGGAGTAATAATAATGAGTGGAAGGTATGTGTGCCTAAGTCACTGCAGGAGGATATGACATGGTATTACCATAAAGAGCTGGGACATTTCGAAGCTGGTAAGGTCCTCTACGCTATTCAAACTGTTTTTTATCTGGAGGCGAGTGGGAAGGTACATCAGGAATTTGCTTCTAAATGTGATTTGTGTCAGTGCAGTAAACATCCTAACAGGCATTTGGAAGGGCCATGTCAGGCTTTTATTACGGAGAAGCCTGGGGAGTTGCTCTGTGTGGATCTCTATGGTCCATTAGTGAAAACTCGATACGGATTTCAGTACATTTTGGTAATTCTTGACGCATTCAGTAAATATGTCAAGTTGTATCCCTTGAGTAAGGCCACTGGGAAGGGTTGTGTTATAAAAGTCATAGACAAATATATCCCTGAGTTTGGTAAGCCATTCAAGATACTCTCCGACCATGGTAGCCAGTTTACAGCAATAATCTGGACTACCAAGCTGAAAGAACTGGGTATCCAAGTTGTCTACTCTTCGATTAGATATCCTCAAGGGAATATGGTGGTGAGAGTAATGCGAGAAATTGGGAGAATTTTCAGAGCTTACGTTAACCACAAGCACAATTCATGGTTTTCAAAACTTAACGATGTCGAAAGATGGTTAAATAACACAGTCCATGAGTGTACTGGGTTCTCGCCTTTTGAAATTCATTATGGAAAGAAGCCGTCTGATGAAATAGCAAGGATGTTAGGATTAGTTGAAGGAGAGGGTCAATCTCAGGAGTTAATACTCCAGTTGGACAGGACTAATTTAGAAAAGGCAGGTGTTAGAAGAATTCGCCAACATACGAAGGGGACTCCTGATGAATTTAGTGTTGATGACCAAGTCTTCCTTCGGATTCCGATTCCTTCATCTGCTGAAGCTAACCAGATTAGTAAGATCTTTCTTTTAAATCAGGGTCCATTTACTGTTGTAAAACGAATAGGGAATTGTGCATATTCGTTGCAGAATCAGGATGGTTCTATTTTGGGAACATATAACATCTATAACTTGAAGAAATGTGTATCGTAGGACCATTACATCACATGTTCTATAATGGTATTTTGCCGAGTAAACCTTATACCATATATAAACTGTCACACAGTGAACATATTGCGCCTCAATACTGCAAAGTCCAATCAGGGCGTATAGCATCATGTGCATCAAATTAGTGAGTGATATCTATTATATCTACATGTATACATGAGTGGCTCCGTATTTATATTGATAATATACTGGTTCAGTTTGAAGACTTTGTCAACAACAATGCTTTCCGCCTCTTGGAGATGTATCGTAACAGTTACTGTACATTCTATGATGATATTCAAGGAGGTGATGAGGTATCTTTGGGTACTGGAGTACCGTGTGACAAGGCTATGATGAATGAGGGAACCTCAGAAGAGGATGCTCGAGAGAAGATTTGGATGGAGGCGTCCAAGGGTCTCGTTGTGTATGACAGACATGAAGGGGTTGTGATGGGACATGAGGATCAATGTGCCAAGTATCATGTACTTATCTAGAAACTAAAGGAGATTGTCGAAACAGTCAAGCCCGGTGTCATTATTAGTGCTGAAACAATTGGAGGTGGATTCAGTCCAGAAATTCTTAGTGTTACGGCCACCAAGAATAAGAGGCCTGTGGTGTTTGCCCTGAATAACCCCACTTACTAAGTTGAGTGCTACATGGACTACTCACAAGGAGTAATGTCAATGAATAGCTTGTATATTATCATGCTTTGTTTTGTACATAATTTTGCAATGTTTTAAGATGAGGAGTGTCCTCACACTAGTTTTAAGTTGTATGCTTTTCTCTCATATGCATGTCGATCAACCATAGGGGGCGTTCTGTGACAGATCTTAGATCTGCACAGACACTCCTCATCATGTATTATTATTTTATTCTAACTACGATATGTCATCTTTATATCAAGTAATTCACTTTTTCATTTATGGTTGTTTGCGTCATGGTTTCATATATTATGTTAATTATAAGTAAAAGGGACATGTACGTTTAAATTATGTAATTTTGTCGGAAAGTGCAAATTTAGGGATTTTCAATAAGCAGCCAGGCTATGGACTGATGAGCTTAAGTTCATGATGAAGAAAGCATCACTACGGTGTATAACGCCATTGATATGATGGCATTCCTTTCACTCGGAGTGGTTATATGACAAGAAGGGTTATTGGAAGACTGGATCCTTTGTTACTTAGCAGCTCTCGATGTACTTCAACTATGGCATTACGTAGCGATACGGACCATGTCGAACTAATGCGTTATAGATTGGAAATTGTGTATGATATAGATGGTTGTGTACGAACCTTTTAGTATATGGAATTACGCATACTTTTGGTTATGTCATCCGTGCCCTTGGTTGGTGTTGAGAGCGCAATGATACACGATATGTGATAACAGAGGCGAGTTGATTGAAAGTGGATTATTGTAATAGTATACGGTAGATATACTGCAAGATTACATATTACTTGGAATTAAATCATACCAAATAAAATGGAAATCACTCACTTCGGCAATGAAGGTAAAAGCACATACAATTGCACTCATGTCATAGCCCTGGTTAGCTCAACAGAATGTGTGATGTAATGCACTTTCTGACTATTGTTTTCATATTTTATTTGTCGAATATAATTTTGTTTTCTTCCATCATTCCATTACTGTTATACTTTCATTTATCAACAATTTCACGTCATGCAGAATGTTCCCAAAATAATATGATATCGATTAATGCAGAATTGCCCCAGCCCCCGCAAATTAGGAATCTCGTGTTATACTTCTTCTATTGATAAATATCACCAATATACACACATCAAAAAAAGTTTTGCATCACCTCGGTTCCAAGAGTTCCGGAACCTTTAAATACAAAGGGAATAGAGATCAACACAAACAACATTTCAGCTCGTTTTATTGCTCATGAGACCCACACATTGCATGTTGTACCATCATACAGCTAGACTTTCAGCATTTGTGGTCCAGATTGCAGTACACACCACTACCTCTAATACCCAGTAGCACGTCCTCTTGCATTGATGCATGCCTGTATTCGTCGTGGCATACTATCCACAAGTTCATCAAGACACTGTTGGTCCAAATTGTCCCACTCCTCAACGACAATTCGGCGTAAATCTCTCAGAGTGGTTGGTGGGTCAAGACGTCCATAAACAGCCCTTTTCAACATATCCCAGGCATGTTCGATAGGGTTCATGTCTGGCGAACATGCTGGCCACTGTAGTCGAGCGATGTCGTTATCTTGAAGGAACGCATTCACAAGATGTGCACGATGAGGTCGAGAATTGTCGTCCATGAAGACAAATGCCTCTCCAATATTCTGCCGATATGGGTGCACTATGGGTCGGAGGATGTCATTCAGGTATCGTAAAGCCGTTTCGGAGCCTTCCATGACCACCAGTGGCGTACGTCGGCCCCACATAATGCCACCCCAAAACATCAGGGAACCACCACCTTGCTGCACTCGCTGGACAGTGTGTCTAAGACGTTCAGCCTGACCAGGGTGCCTCCAAACACGTCTCCGACGATTGTCTGGTTGAAGGCATATGCGACACTCATCGGTGAAGAGAACGTGATGCCAATTCTGTGGGGTCCATTCAGCATGTTGTTGGGCCCATCTGTACCGCGCTGCATGGTGTCGGGGTTGCAAAGCTGGACCTCGCCATGGACGTCGGGAGTGAAGTTGCGCATCATGCAGCCTATTGCGCACAGTTTGAGTTGAAACACGACGTCCTGTGGCTGAACGAAACGCATTATTCAACATGGTGGCATTGCTGTCAGGGTTCCTCCGAGCGGCAATCCGTAAGTAGCGGTCATCCACTACAGTAGTAGCCCTTGGGCGGCCTGAGCGAGGCCTGTCATCGACAGTTCCTGTATCTCTGTACCTCCTCCATGTCCGAACAACATCGCTTTGGTTCACTCTGAGACGCCTGGAAACTTCCCTTGTTGAGAGCCCTTCTTGACACAAAGTAACAATGCGGACGCGATCGAACTGCGGTATTGACCTTCTAGGCATGGTAGAACTACAGACAACATGAGCAGCGTACCTTCGTCCTGGTGGAATGACTGGAACTGATCGGCTGTCGTACCCCCTCCGTCTAATAGGCCCTGCTCATGCATGGTTGTTTACATCTTTGAGCAGTTTTAGTGACATCTATGAACAGTCAAAGGGACTGTATCTTTGATACAATATACACAGTCAACGTCTATATGCCGGAGATCTGGGAACCGAGGTGATGCAAAACTTTTTTTGATGTGTGTGTATATATATATAATTGAGCGAGTCACAAGGTGAAGCTATTTACAATTTGAAGGGGAGTTTTTTTTTTCTTTTTTTTTTTTCTTCAAAATTATACTGTCGTCCTTTGACGCTCGTCCGCCTTTCCTGAAGATCATATCTTTCGTTTTCTCGACTTTAACCTGCAAATCGTTGGTAGACGCTCATACCTCCAGAGAGGAAACAACCGATTGTAGCTCACTGATGTCACGGGAGCCCAGAACCATATCATCTGCATAAATGCACAGTTTTATTTCCGGTCGTGGTTTTTTGCGGGTAGCGCGTAAACGGCATGTTTCCAGATACTAGTTCTTATGCTAAACGTAACCGTCTTAGTCCGCACTACTTGCCCTTATTATTATTATTATTATTATTATTATTTATTTATTTATTTATTTATTTATTTATTTATTTATTTATTTATTTATTTATTTAGCGTGAGTGGTTAACGTGTCGGTCTACTTACCCCAAGCTTGCAGGTTCTCTCCTGGCCGTGGTAAGTGATTTTTGAAAGTCGGCAAAAACACAATATGCATGTTATACGAGGTTGGCATGTTACAGAACCCATTTGAATTCAGTAGGCCCTGTTCATAATGGTAAAATTAATCTCAGGAGTTTCCGCCAACGTAAAGTTGCTCGTTTCTCTACTAGAAAGCGCTATAGTGTTCAAGGAGCTTAGATATCTAACCCCCTTGACTTTCATAGTGCTTCAAGGAACAACGAATTTCGACATGCAAGCTACCCTCTGGGTGTCAAATAACAAAGCTTGCACCCAGCACCTGAGGCCATGCGATATTATTATTATTATTATTATTATTATTTAGCGTATGGCTTTTAGTGCTGGGAGGACATGCTCGGCTCGCCAGAGGCTGTAGCTGATTCAATGCTGACACCCATGGGGTGAGCTACAAGTTCCGTTCATTTTCAAGTAGTTCCAACTTTCGCAACCAGATGTCACTGACACCTAGTGGTTAACGTTGGAACTTTGATAGAGCGTTTCAACGAAATCTAACCTAGACATTTAGCTTCACACAATTTTAGTTAGTGGAAGGATCTTTTACATGCCATAAATCTATGACATGGGACCTCCGGGTTTACTTCCCCTCTGAAGGAAGGCATACAGATACAGCTTAAGGAGCCACAACAATAACAATTTTAACATTATAACTGTGCCTGTCATAAATCTTGCACAACAATGATATACATTTCCAAGAAAACACACACACCTTGCTATTAGAAGCAAAGTTAAAAATTTTCAAAATTCAAATGGTAATTATTTTTATCAATTTTTTCAAAATTTGGTTCTTGTTTTGTGCTGACTTCACCGTTTCCCTGATATCTCCCGTGTTTACAGGAATTTTTGGAGTTTTCTTTTTTTCAATGTGGGTGTTAAACCTTCTGCTACAAAATGAATCTCTCAAAACCGTTGTGGCTTTAATTAGTCTTTCTATGAAACGTTAACGTTTATTTTTTAGTTTGCTCAGAATAAAAATTGAAATAATGACGCTTAATTAATTAATAATGTGAAAATATGCTAGATTCATTTTGAGAACTTTTAACTTTGCTTCTAATAGCAAGGTGTGTGTGTTTTCTTGGAAAATGTATAAAATTGTTGTACAAGATTTGTGGCAGGCACAGTTATAATGTTAAAATCGTTATTGTTGTGGCTCCTTAAGCTGTATGTGCCCCCTTAGTAACCGACGACTTCGGCCGGGTTTGAACCCACGATCCTGGGCACAGCAGTTCAGTATGCTACCAGCTACGCCACCGAAGCCGCTATTACAAGCCATCAAAGTCTGTAATGGAAATTTAGAAACACTCTGTAGCCTATATGTATCTGTTATGTAGTTCTTGGTCGCGTTGTAATCCTTATACATCAAAAAGGTGTGCTGTATGATTGTGAAATACGTAAATTAATTCGGTTTGTATTTGTACGGGGAATTAAGGCATGGTTCACAAGTTAGCCGCTCCGGTGAAAGCTGTACAGCGTTGCCAAGATGGGCTCCATCACGCTTCATGGCGTGCCTCGCTCGGAAGTGGTGGACTCCATATCAGTGACGCTGTACAGTATTTCCCGGAGCGGCTAGCTGGTGAACCATGTCTTAATTCCCCGTACAAATACAAACCGATATAAAATAAGTGAATTAATTTACGTATTTCACAGTCATACATCATAACCTTTTGATGTATAAGGATTACAACGCAACCAAAAATTACATTTGCAAACCACCCCAAGCCGAGAAAAAGTTACCTTACAAACATGATAACAACTTTCGTTTTTGAACACACAAAATTTTGAAATTAATAAACCAGTTATAAAACATTCCAATGTATATTGTGGTAAAATTTGGATTCGATCTGATGACAGGTTTTTGAGACAATAATTCTTAAATGTGACGCATGGTTGAAACACGCTTAAAAACGTGAAATTTTTGTGTTTCAACTGCGACAAAAAATATTAAAATATAAATTAAAAATTCCAAACCTACATGAACTACTGTAAAATAGAAAGACGAAAATGATGATGTTATTGGATTTTATGTTGGTCTATTGGTTACTTCACAAACAACCTTCAAACTCGAGTGCACATAATACTTTGGTCGACAATAGGCACTTAGCTTCAGTGTGCTGGGCCCTTCAATGTGCATTAATGATGAACCCGCTGAGCTAAGGTTCATGTGATATTTTTCATGACAACACATTTATGAGAAGCTGAGAGCTTATACAATTCTCTTTGGAGTAGCGGAGAATCGCACTTTTGACTCTGGTGAAGTCTGCTAATTATTTATCTGAGGTCTTATTAGTCAATTTTATCTTTCTACGAGACTCAGAATATTCCATTTCGTCATTCAGTATGATTGAAACATTTTGGAGAATGTTTTTTCACTTTAAGGTATGGTAATATCATTGCAGATATGCGAGAAGGAATGTAAGTAGTCGCTCAACGACTTAGTTTGACGACTTGATTCCACGAGGAACTCAGTTCCGTGCACTACGTCTTGTGAATCCGCCCTGTTGAGGCGTGTTATAATACCCGTCGTGTTAGACGTGGGAAATGTCCGCTTTTTAGCGAGGAATCTTTATCAAGTGCCATCGAGCACCGTTGTATTGCGAATCACAGTTGTTGATGTGTAGTGATCAGCACGAATAGTAAAGTGAACTTATTTGGCAAGTATTGTGAAATTTCGACAGTTCTGTAGCACCACATTTTATACCCACGTGATTTGTGGAGGGCCAAGAGCCTGGTGTGAAATATACAGGTAAATGTGATATTGTTACTTCAGACAAGTGTTATACTAAGAATACATTATATATAAATTGCTACGGTGGATTTATCCACAAGAAATCGACGCCCATTTCACGGATACCACGTGATTGCCAAAGTAGCGTCTGTGCACGTGTGAAACCGCAGATCAGTGCATGGTCATTTGTTAATGATATCTGCAAAGTGTAGGGGCTGTGTTACCAGATATATGTTTAAAGCCTGTGATATCTACGAAGCATACCGTAATTTTCAAATAATAATGCCCTACATGGTGTCTAATATTACCGACCACGTGTTTGACATTTACAACACCATGTTCGAGTCGGAGATAATGGGCTAAGTACCATTATAGTATGAGGGAGATGTCTCGGACGGAACGAGCATGATTATGGAACTTCAAGAACGTCGAACGAGAAGGAAGGAATCGAGGATGCCTTTCCTTGGTGGTAAAGGGTGGGGGGTCACCCTTTAAGGGATTTCGAAAGGATGTAGGGTTTCGGACACAAGGATTGAATCTTAGGTGATGGAAGAGACCAAAGATTAAGATTTTCCTTTGCGTTTAATAAATCTTTAAATAGCATATGAAATTATTTCGAAAAAAATATAGTTTAAGAATTAACAATAAGAATAAGAATGCAAATTTGCTAGTTTCTCCAGGAAACGAAAAAGGTCAACAAAATTCCCTTATGAGGGATTAAACTTTATATTGTTAATTAAAAGAGACATAATTTAAAATACATAAAAGAGGAACCCTTAATGATTAACCATGATGAATCTAGGTGTCTACCAGTATATGATACCACCTTCAATGAGGTGAAAATACATAACCCCTTCGTGTTAGGCCAGCAAACCCTTGGCTGGAAACAGTTGGTTTGTCCGCAAGGGACTGATGACCAAGGTTGCGGGTAGATTGTCCACACAGAGCTGATGATTGAAGTAGCAGTTCTATTTGCCCGCACAGGGCTGATGATCGAGGTTAATGCGCACACACTCCAGAGGCGTGGGTTCTGAGCCAAGGTTTTGGCGATGTTTAGTAGTGCTGACGAGAGTTGACCAGCAGTGAGATGTTTCTTGGTAATAACATCTCCGCTGGTTCGAGAAGTTGCTTTTTCATTAGGCTGACTTTAAACTGAGTACAGCGTTGTAGAAAATGCCCAGCCGCCAGCTGGAGCAAAGGTTGGCCTGGAGCCTGACCCCGTGTTGTCATGAAGCAGGGCCTCTGGCAAGGCCGTGTGACTCCAGAGGGTAATGATCCCCAGCAAGCTTGTAGCAGCAAGTGACCGATAATGGAGAGTCGACCCATAGGCCGGTAGACCTAAGGTTATATAGCGGTAGTGACGTCATTGCTAGCTGCAGATAGCCGACCAGCGGGGGAAGGCAGGCGACCAATCAGCTCATAGACAAAGAAGGGACGTGCGAACGGCAGCTGGGGCAGCTCAGTGATTTTGTGACAGTTCGCGAGAGAGGAACACTAAAAACACACTTCAGAATAGGTGAGTAATGATACATAAATAATTGTAAAACATGAATACAATTAAAATATCTGTTGTACTTAAAGAATAAATATACAAAAACCGCGTTCACTCTGCAATTACGGCAAAGTAGAAAAATGGGGCAGAACTAAAACAAATGCTTCAAACCATACGGGAAACTAACACTAACAAAAACTATTCGCAAGGCGAACACTAGGCATGTCCAACCCATTCACGATGTCAACTACAGGGACAGACCGAACCCTGGTCTTTGGGAGAGCCAAGATGGAAGTTCTGATAAGGACGATGCCAATCCTGAAAGCCAGAGGTGCTTTTGTTCAACCCTTGTCGTTGGACAGAGAGCTAAGTGTGGGCTCCTTCATATCGTGAGTTTGTACAACCCTTCTTTGTTCTAGTCATTGGTGGTATATTTAGATTAGTGTAGATTGTAAATCAGCTGAACTTAGTGACAGCCATTTCATAGGTAGGGAATGTAATTAGTATAATTAGATGTCATTTATTTACAGTGATTGTGAGTCACCCTTGGGTTTGATATTTTGTTCAAACCTGGTGCAACCTGATGGACGTCATAGGACGCCAATTTCTGTCTATTGCTAAACGTGACTGTAGTCATTTTGAGGCTACTTTGTTTGACCCTATCTGGGGTGATTTTCAAGTCTTA
Organism: Meconema thalassinum; assembly: GCA_946902985.2. Lineage (NCBI taxonomy): Eukaryota > Metazoa > Arthropoda > Insecta > Orthoptera > Tettigoniidae > Meconema > Meconema thalassinum. The sequence goes on from OX336388.2 coordinate 117,868,568, forward strand.
GCAGACTCTTGTTATGGCAATCTGATGCCATGGTCATGATTCTTTAACTGTACTTTTTGCAGCCAGTCAATGTTACGCCCCTGACTTCATTAGAGTAGTCGTATCATTTGGGTAATCGACTGTAATTACCAGTTTTGTAACTGCATTTATATTTCATTCGAGATGTGCTCAGAAGCCATCCAGGTCAAGTGTGGACCTTGCAAGTAAAAAGGGACGTTTCGTTGTTGCCTAGCATTGAACCCTGTTCCCAACGTATAATTAAGCAGAGTGGTATTTGCGCCATAATATTGTTTTGTTAGTGTCAAGTGTAATGACACGTGATTTATTTGATGCTTGATACAAGAAACTAATGAAGAGTATTTTATCTTTGAGAGCAGAGAGCTCCAGCAATGAGTGACATTGCTACCTTTTAAACGTCTTTGCTATGAACGACAGAGTTATATGTTTGTATTCAGCTTTATAGCGTGCTTTTAATGCACACATTCTTCGAGGTTTATAACCTATGGTAAAGGTATTATTATGAGGCCAGTTTTGCAGTTATTTTCTTGCTTAAATTGCCGGCCCAGTTAATGTGTTGTGTCATATAGCGCAGGGAGCCTGCGGCTTGCTGTGACACGAACAGGTTTTTGAATACTTCCCAGCGCCCGACAGAGAGCGCTTGCTTCTAAGTGAGACAGACTGATATTAACACAGGACAGAATGCTTGTAGCATTCATTTATTTTTCATTGCATTGATTGCTCATGGAACCCAGTGTCCACTTCTGTGTCTGAGTATATGTTCTGTAGATTGTCATTTGTTAGTTAAACGCCTTTTGCGTGTACCGTTGTTTCGACGAGTACAGTTATGTCAGGTTTCTTATAGTATGTTGTAGGCTAGCCCCGTGAAGGAGGTTTTTCATGTGTGAAGGTATTTTGTGTACCATGTCCGGGACTGTTCCCGTGGACCAGATATTTAAGGAGGGTAACTGATGTGTCCAGGCCCGTCCCAGAGTTATTGAACGCGAGCTGTGCGCCGCTGGTAACTTGTGTTATTGTGTGTCCGAGTTGTTATTGCTCGTTGATTGTATTCCGACTTTTGAGTCGAGGCTTTTTGGCAGAGATGATCTCAGGGAGACGCTCCGTGCCAAGGCTTGTCAGCTATTATTCGCCATAAACCAACGATAATCTAAACCGACATCTTAATAATAAAACGCATAATTTTGATAAACAAAATATAACTAACGAATCCTTTCTATTTAACCTTGTTCATTTGCATTTGGAACCTGCTGACATAGCCGTGCTAATGAAGGTATTTCCTGGAGGAAAGGACTTAGGACAGCTGACACTTTTTGTAGCGACTGAAGCTTGCTCGAAACTTTAGTTCGTAGCTTGTGGAGCGCAGGCCATACGATGTTAGACGTAGTCTTCACTACGCAGTCGTCACCGTAATTACACACGTTAAATGACTATGGCTTACAAACAGTAAACCAAGGTGTAGGCAGGCTTTGAATAAAACTGTGGTCTTGTGTTTATTTATTTATTGATGTAAAAGTGTACGAATCCTCTATGTTACCCTTTTGTGTGCTGATTAGCACCTAGTTCGTAAGAATGTCTTAGGTGTTTCTTTTATGGCTTGTCACATAGCTTTGATTGTAACTGTTTGATATTACGGACGTCACCGCCGTAAATTTTGTAATTAATTGATAGGACTTAGCTAGATGAATTAATATTAAATGTAAATGTGGAGATGGTATCATCCTAACTTAGATTTGTTTTGCTACCCTGTTAAATGTAAATTCCGATATTAGCTTGATCTTGTAACTTGACCTAGGGTCTTTCGTCGTACCATTTTCCTAGTGTTGCTGTTGTTGCTTTATTTTTGTGAGACAGATCTTTCGCGAGGGTTTACTGTAACTTCTCAGGTAGGGACCTGCTCTTTATTTTTGATTATTTATTAGCTTGCGGATTAGCCGATAGAAACCCTCCGAACTAGGATAGGGGTTTGTCAATTTTACAATAAATGTTCACGATGTTTTACATAAGTCTGGATGTTTCCTTTCTCAGTCTAGCTTTTAAGGTGAACCTTTCCTTAGGCAGTCTATGACCTTTCGTCACCATGTACCACGATCCCCGTGGACGACAGTTTCTCGTGCCGCTTTGGCCTATTTGGAAGTTCACCTGATCCTCTCGGCAGTTAGGTCCGGCGGATGAGATGTTAGGGAAGTCATTGCGGTTGTTGGCTGTCCTGGCAGCTCCTCTGACGGGCTCATAACGAACAACAGGATCCTTGTCCATACTCAACGCATGCATATAACACATTGTCAGGCATGTTTAGATCTTGCCTGCCCTTCCGATCGGTTAAGAGTCTACTTATGAACCATGATAAAGATCTCCTGCGCTGATTAGGCTATGCAAGTTCCTTGCCTCGTACCGGTACTGCCAATTATTGACATCAACAGTCAAATTAAATTATTATGTACAAGCAACCCGCCCCGGCTTCACCCGGTATCTTTAACTGTTTCCCCAGCGTAAGCTTAAAAGGCGTATTATTTAAATAAATATTTAATTACTTTTTTATTTAGTCGATTTACCCTCTAGGTTGGTGGTTCCCAGGGACTCAGCGAGGGAACTCACCACTACCGCCGCTACGGTCAGTGTCCTGGAGCTTGGAACATCTGGTCGGGGTGGATACAACTGGAGAGGTGTGATCAGCACTTCGCCCATACGGCCTCACCGGCAGAGCGAAGAGGGGCCTCAGGCGGGGTTGGGAAAGGAGGGGAAGATTCGGATGGATAGGCAAGGAAGAAGGAAAGAGGCGGCCGTGGCCTTAGAGCAGGTTCCATCCTGGCATTCGCCCGAAGACGAAGTGGGAAACCACGGAAAAACACTTCAAGGATGGCTGAGGTGGGAATCGAAACCCCTCTACTCATTTGGACCACCCGAGTCTGAGTAGACCCCGTTCCAGTCATCATACCACTTTTCAAATTTCGTGACAGAGCCGGGAATCGAACCCTGGACCTCCGGAGCGGCAGCTACCGATGCTGACCACTACGCTACGGAGGCGACATTTATTTATTTACATTCTTTTAATTCAGTTTCATCGCAATCGGATCAATGGCATATGAACGCATACGGTATTTCGTTTAAACGATTCGCGCGCCGTCACTCATTTGTTGAATCTACTCGTGCGCTACCTATTGTAAAATGGATTTACTAAGCCAGAAAGCTTCCCTGGTGTGCACACAACTTCTCACTCAAGTTTCGTCGCTATCGGACGAATGGTATATGAACGCATACGGGACTTTGTTGAAACGCTCGCGCGTCGTCGCCCATTTGTTGAATCTACTCGTGGATTGCCTATTGTAAAGTGGATTTACTAAGCCAGAAACCTTTCCTGAAGTGTTCACAACATCTCACTCAAGTTTCATAGCTATGGGACAAATGGTATATAAATGCAAACGTGACTAAGTTGTAACGCTTCATTTGTCGTAGCACATTGGTTAAAACTACTCGTGCGCTACCTATTGTAAAATAGTATTACGAAGCCAGAATCCTTTCCTGGAGTGTACACAACAATTCGCCAAAATTTCATCACTATCGGACAAATGGTATATGAGCTTATACGGGACATTGTTAAAACGCTTCGCGCATCGTCGCCCATTTGTTGGATCTACTCGTGCACTACCTATTGTAAATTGGATTTACTAAGCCAGAAACCTTTCCTGGAGTGCACACAACATCTCACCCAAGTTTCATCGCTATCGGACGAATGGTAAGTTATATGAACGCATACGGAAGTTTGTTGAAACGCTTCGCGTGTCCTCGCTCATTTGTTGAATCTACTCGTGGGCTGCCTATTGTAAAATGGATTTATTAAGCCAAAAATCTTCCCTGAGGAGTAAACAAAATCTCACCCAAGTTTCATAGCTATCTGGCGAATGGTATATGAATGCAAACGGGACTTGTTTGAGACGCTTCGCGTGTCGTCGCACATTTGTTGAATCTACTCGTGCGCTACCTATTGTAATATGGATTTACTAAGTCAAAACCATTCCTGGAGTGTACACAACATCTCATCCAAGTTTCATCGCAATCGTATGAATGGTATACGAAAGCATACGGGACTTGGCTGAAACGCTTCGTGCGTCGTCGCTCATTTGTTGAATCTACTCGTGCGCTACGTATTGTAAAATGGATTTACTAAGCCAGAAACCTTCCTTGGAGTGTACTCAACATCTCACCCAAGTTTCATCGTATTCGGGCGAATAGTATATGAACGCATAGGAGACGTACCCACAGATACACCCACAAACTATCACGTAACATTGATTTTTAGCCTACTTTCGATTTTTGCAAAAAAAAATGAAAGTAGACTTATGAGATCTACACAGGGCCAAAAATAGTGTGTCTCTCTGTGTGTGAGTGTGTGTGTGTGTGTACTCGGAATGTCTGTGTCCCCCCTCCCTATCAATTCGAACACGGTGAAACCGAATTGAACGAAATTTGGTACAGAGGTAGCACTAGCAAAGCGCACCTCAGTGTCACGTCTTATATCGCCGCCATCTTGACGGAAACGTAATGGTGGCCACCCAAATGTTCAAAGTTTGAATCAAATTACGACTAAACTATTCATCAGATCTCTACCAAATTTTGCAACAACATACCTTTTTGTGGGAAGCATCTATTGACTGAACTATAAGGTCATCAGCCCAATAGATTGCAGTTAGCGGCCATGAATGTGTGCAAATCGATTACCCATATCAATTGAAACATGGTGAAACCTAATTGAACGACATTTTTGTACAGAGGTAGCACTAGAAAAGGGCACCTCATATTCATGCTTAATATCCGTATAGCACGTTGTATTACAACAAGCTACTACAACCAAAATTCAATTATACTCCTTAAAAAGGACAAAGGGTTATAACAATACCCATGCATTTAGGAGAAATTAGTCTATATGTTCTTTAGTGACCATCTTCTTATATATAGAGATTTATTTCGCTTGCGACAATGCATCACAATAAATATTATGTTTGCAATCCAGGGTATTGTTTCACATCCTAGTGTTAACACAACTCGACCAAGATAAAAAAAAAGGCGGTAGTTAAGTGTCGCCATAAAGTAGTTTGTTCGAGTGTGGAGAGTGTTTTTTTCTTGCCTTTTTTCATGAACTAAGTGTATAATATTAGCTAAGTGTCGCGATACAGTGAGTGCCTAGCGCTATCATGACACGTTGTCTTTGTGTATTCTTAACGGAACTGACATCGACAACCCAGAATTCCTTTAACCCGTTGAGTTCTTCACCCGCCTATAAATGTAAAAAGTAGGTTAGCTCAGGCAAGGAAAGCATTTCTACAGAAAAGGAAACTGTTGACATCGAATATAGGTTGGTTGGTTCCTCAGTTTAGGGGCTGCGACAACGCGGTCCTGTAGCCCCGTCTACTTTGGGTGTGTGTAGAATCTGTCTGATAAGCTGTGTTAATTGTGATGGCTGTATTAGTGTGTCTATCTGTTTATTTTTTAAATTCAAGTAAGGACTGCAACTTTGAATTTTTCAAATAGTTCCTACTTTTGCCGCCAAACGCCACCGTCAACAACTACTAGGCCTAGTTCAGAACTTAGCTACTAGACGTCACCGCAGTCGGCTCTTGGCAACGAACGTAGGAACCTAAGAGCGTTGTTTACATTCTTAACCTATACAATTTAGCTTCACACAAGTGTAATTAGTGGAAGGTTCTTTAACATGCCATAAATCTATGACATGGGACCGCCGACTTTACTTCCACTCCGAAGGAAGGCATACTGAGGGATTTTTAACGCTCTTAAAAAATTCGACGGCTTCGGCCGGGTTTGAACCCGCGATCTTGGGCATAGAAGCTCAGCATGCTACCAACTACGCCACCAAAGCCGCGACATCGAATATAGATTTAGGTATTAGGAAGTCATTTTTGAAGGCCTTTGTCTGGAGCATGGCCCTCTATGGAAGTGAAACTTGGACTATTGGTGCAGCAGAAAAGAGGAGAATTGAAGTGTTTGAAATGTGGTGTTACAGGAGAATGATAGCTGCTTCGGTGGCGTAGGTGGCAGCATGCTGAACTTCTGTGCCCAAGATAGCGGGTTCAAACCCGGCCGAAGTCGACAGATTTTTTTAAGAGCGTTAAAATTCCTTCAGTATGCCTTCCATCGTAGGGGAAGTAAAGCCGGCGGTCCCATGTCATAGATTTATGGCATGTATAAGATCCTTCCACAGATTAAACTTGTGTGAAGCTAAATTGCTAGGTTAGATTTCGTCGGAACGCTCTATCATAGTTCCAACGTTCGCCACTAGGTATCATTGATATCTGGTGGCGAAAGTTTGAACTACTTGAAATTGAACGGAACTTGTAGCTGGAAACAGCTACAGACTCAGGCGAGCAGAACATGTCCTCGGACACTCCCGGCAGAAAAAGCCATACGATAAATAAATAAATAAATAAATAAAACTAGCCCGCGAATATTCTAGTTGTAAAGAGTACACTTAGCAAAATCTCAATCATGAATGCTATGACTGATTTATCCTTGGTATGAATAATCAGACTTTATCAATTCAGCTACTGGTGCAGTGGTTAGGGGTTTGTCATTCCTGCATACGTATATCAGAGCGAAGTTAGTTTACTGGGAATACCACAGACACTGTTAATTTAAGGGCCTTTAAATGTGGTTTTCGGAGACCCTTTATAGTCGGGTGAAAAAGTCCTTTCGTACCACACTCACACGTGAAAATTGCGTGAATAAATTCTAGAGTGCCCCTTGACCCCCTTAAGCGCATTATACTGTATGTATTGATGAATTTGGTTCCGTGATAACCTTATAACCGTCTGGAAACTTTCACAGTAATGTAATAATTGGAATTGCATTGCGTCTTACAGAAATAGATGGACCTGCGAGATTCTGTTACCATGGTTACCGTCTTGCATTCTTTCATTATTTCATTTTAAATATACATGTTTTAAGGTATTTATTTAATTGTGAGGCATTTAAAGAGTAAGTGAGTGAGTTTCGCTCACGGATTGGGTTATGCTGAACCTGTAGGTACCCCATATGTGTAGGTTGGTGTTAATGGGACTTTATTTTCGGTAAAAAACTCGAATGGGACCTTAGCAGAATAATATACGGAGGGATAAATGATGAAGATCATGGGAGAGGAGAGATGTTTCTGACGACTGCTAATGAAGAGAAGACATACTGAGTTATTTTAAAGTTCAACCCTTTATAGGTCCCACCATGTATTTATAGGACGGTGTTAGGGAGAGAATCTTCGCACCCCTTTCATTTCAAGCAGTTCCACATGCATCCACAAGCTAGATGCAGAGAAATATTGAAAACCCATTAATTTGATGTATACTGTCATCAGAAACCAAAGGTGGGAAGCATATATCCCAGTGGTCTCCACAGTGCACATGCTCGCCAGTTCGGTTGTGTTGAGTGAAAGAAATGCATTGTTTTACAGAAGATAAGAGATTTGTAAACGTTGGTATATAACTGAAATGGTTTTGGTCTCTTGAGTAAATATATTTCAGCTAGAATGGAAATAACTATCCTGCTCAGGGCGTTTGCCATAGAATATAAGATTTTTAAAATTATTTTTCTGTGAATTTAGTAAATACTATTTGGAAATTATTGAATCATATTGGAATTTACTAACTTTTAACATTCCAAAATCACTTTTATATTTTTTGTGCAGTTTTCGGCAAAGATGATATAGGTCATTGACCTTGTGTTGCGTGGGAGTTACGTTTTTTTTTTAAATTATAGAGCGTGATGGGTGATTTTATATATTATATCCTGTTAAATAAACATCATTATTGAGTGATAAACACAGTATCATCGTAATTTGGAGGTGGGAGATTATTACCCCATTGCTCATTTAAGAAAACATACTGTCGGGTGTGGGCAGTGTGATAATAATTTTCCACCCCATATTTCTTAAAATAGAATCCACACCCATAAAATTGTTGCATATTCCTACTCATCTATCACCCCCAATTCGACTCTCTATCAACTGTTATGAGAAACATCTCAAGTGGGCTGTAAAATAGTGTATGCATTTTGTGTTATTTTCTATTTGCGTTTATTGATTGATTGAACATGTGGTTGAATGAATGGTTGATTGGTTTTTTGATTGAATGTACGAGCGACTGAAGTAATGTATTTTTTGTTTGCTGTTATCCAGATCCTCGAATGTCACTCTCGTATTACTTTTTTCCCAGTTTCTGAACTTTTTCTTTTTATCTTTTATTTTATGTTTTTGCCTTTTTCCGTTTACTGTTGATAGTTTTGTTTTTTCTGTAATAATTATTTCAATGTTTCTTGTACAAAGGGATTGAATGAATGAATGCTTGAGATAGGATGTTTGAGTGCGTGTCTGTATGGTTGTGGTTGTTGATTTATAATAGACTAGTGTATTTATATTTTTTGTTCGTGATTGCTGTTTTTGTTTTGTTTATACTTGTAAATTTTATTGTTAATTATTATATTGTCACTAGTGGAGTCGATCTGTCTGACAATAAAGAATACATACATACATGCATTTATATATATATATATATATATATATATTTTATTTAGTCAATTTACCCTCTAGGTTGGGGTTTCCCACGGACTCAGCTAGGGAACTCACCACTACCGCCTCTATGGGCAGTGTCCTGGAGCTTGGAACATCTGGTCAGGATGGATACAACTGGGGAGGTGTGATCAGCACTTCGCCCAGGCGGCCTCACCTGCAAAGCGAACAGGGGCCTCATGAGGGAGGGGAAGGGATGGAAGATAGGGATGGATAGGCTAGGAAGAGGGTAGGAGGCGGCCGTGGCCTTACAGTAGGTACCATCCCAGCATTTGCCCGAAGACGAAGTGGGGAAACCACGGAAAACCACTTCGAGGATGGCTGAGGGGGATCCGAACCCCCTCTACTCATTTGGGCCACCCGAGGCTGAGGAGACCCCGTTCCAGTCCTCGTACCACTTTTCAAATTTCGTGGCAGAGCCCGGAATCGAACCCAGGACCTCCGGGGCGGCAGCTAAGCATGCTGACCGCTACGCTACGGAGGCGACTATATATATATAAATGTGCAAAAAAGAAAACACAAATATTTTATACCCCCAGTCTTTTGCCCTATAAAGGGAAAAGTCCGACGACTTCGTCTGGGGTTGAACCCGCGATCCTGGGCATAGAAGCTCAGCATGATACCAACTACGCCACCGAAGCCGCCCAACGTAGGATATTGGATTTTCATTTAGATTAATAAAGACGCAAAACCTATGGAGATATTAAGCCTAACAACGTTGCGCAGCGTTAGGTCATGGGGCCAAGCTCTCTGCTAACTCGGTAGACGTGGGTTCGAGCCCCACCGTTGCTCGTCCTTGAAATGGTTTCCCATGGTTTCCCAATTTCAACATCAGGCAAATGCTGGGACAGTACCTTCTGACAGGCCACGGCCGCTTCCTTCCACATCCTTGCCCAGTTTCATTCATCTTCATTCATTTCACATCTAGCTCGCCACGGTGGGTGGTTATCGTGTCGGATTACTAACTCCAAGCTTGCAGGTTCGCTCCTGGCCTTGGTAAGTGATTTTTGAAAGGCGGCAAAAATATGACACGCATGTCATACGATGTTGGCATGTCAAAGAACCCATTTGAATTCAGTAGGCCGTGTTCATAATGGCAAAATTAATCTCGGGATTCACCGCCAACGCAAAGTTCCTCATTTCTCTACTAGAAAGCGCTACAGTGTTCAAGAAGCTTAGATATCTAACCTCCTTGACTTCCATAGTGCTTCAGAGAACAACGAAATTCGACATGCAAGCTACCCTTCGGGTGTGGTATTCGATTGTATTGTGTTCGTAATAATGTTGTGCGACTGAATAATTAATATTAGACTGAGTCTACAGTAATATCTCAATTTAAATAAATAAATAAATAAATAAGTCCATTATAATCCCTTTAGGGCAAGGGCCTCCTACCGATTCGTAGGGCAAGCTCAATTTAACTCGTACGGTGAGCCGATCCGTGCGAGTGAAAATTTACATTTTACCTCAGGCATGTAAATTAACAAGATAGATATTAATCAATTATCACTGATCTGGGCTGGCTAAATCTTTTAATATGTCTCTTCACTGTCTCTAGCCGTTCTTGTCCATCTTGCGCCTAGTATTGTCGTGAAGTCGTCAGACCAGCTTCGCCTTGGACGACCTCTGCTCCTCTTTCCAATTCGGGGATCCCACACCTTGGTAACATACGCCCATCCCTCCCTATATTATTCTGCTAAGGACCCATTCCAGTTTTGTACCGAAAATAAGGTCCCATTAACAACAACCTACACATATGGGGTACCTACAGGTTCAGCATAACCCAATGCGTAAGCGAAACGTACTCACTTGCTCTTTAAATGCCTCACAATTAAATAAATACCTCAAAACCTGTATATTTACAATGAAATAATGAAAGAATGCAACACGGTAACCATGGTAACAGAATCTCACAGGTCCATCTATTTCTGTAAGACGCAATGCAATTCCAATTATTACATTACTGTGAAAGTTTCTAGACGGTTATAAGGTTATCACTGAACCACATTGAGCTGTAAAATTCATCAATACATACAGTATAATGCACTTCAGGGGGTCAAGGGGCACTCTAGAATTTTTTCATGCAATTATCACGTGTGAGTGTGGTACGAAAGGTCTTTTTCACCCGACTAAATGCGTCTCCGAAAACCACATTTAAAGGCCCTTAAATTAACAGTGTCTGTGGTATTCCCAGTAAACTAACTTCGCTCTGCTATACCTATGAAGGAATTACAAACCCCTAACCACTGCACCAGTAGCTGAATTGATTAAGTCTGATTGTTCATATCAAGAATAAATCAGTCATAGCATTCATGATTGAGATTTTGCTAAGTGTACTCTTTACAACTAGAATATTCGCGGGCGAAACCGCGACGGGTAATGCTAGTATATAAAAATTATCTTAAGTTGATAAGCATCCTACACACATTAAAAATATCAGCAGCCGCCACTAATCTAACCAAGTAGCAACCAATGGTTCCGTCCATATCAGCCACAAATACTCCAGGTACGATTTACATTGGGCGCGTTTTGTGTCGGGCGCGATTTACAAGACACCGCTTCACTAATATCATGTCTTTGACTTTGCTTGTGCTTGAAGGTCGTCACGCTCAACTGATTATATAGGCTGGTACAGTGATAACTGCTTTGCTATTTCCCGAGGAGCTCACTGAAGTACGTCCATTGTACAGCCTGTTCCGATTCAACACGGAACTGTAAATTGGGTTGCCTACCCACCCGCAATCGGCTTGAAATCTGCTCGCAGCGCTAACGACGGGGCTGAGTTCGATTTCACTGATTGCCGCCTTCTTATGCAGCATTGCAATGTCATGGATTTCTTCATTTGGGGCTACGTCAGGTCGAGAGTATTTTTAAGATCACAAATAACACCCGAAGAAATGGAGCTCGTCATTACCGAAGCCTTTGCGGAAAGTACTCCTCAGGTTGTCGAACGCAAGAGAGAACTTCATGTGACGAGTGGCTCTCTGCTTGGGAAATGATGGACGCTACTTCGAACACCTTATGTAAATGTCAATTTGCAGTGGATGTAACGTCTGTGATAAATTAACTTCTTTAGTCGCATCGGAGACTGATTACAATTTTGTAACAAATCATTTTCAAATTGTATCTGGTTTTGTGGTATTGGGTTAAAGAGCAATAAATTGTATTGTAAATAAAACACAACAGAAAACTATGTTGTAAAATAAAATTTTATTTCATAGAAATGCTTTGCAAAAGCCATTAACAGAATCGTAAAATAACAAGTTCTGAAACCGAAATCGTTCAAACTTATTGTCAAGCCTGTGTGGATATATTTTGAAAGAGCAAAATATAAGGTGCATTCAAAAAGTAACGAGCCGGAGGCTGGAATGCGAAAACCGGTGACGACATCGGCTAATCGTGGCGTGTGTAACGAGGTGTGGTTCCGGCCAGAGCGTGGGAGGTCATAGCCCGTCTCTAGAGGGCACGCGTGCACGTCACGTGACGATACAAAGCGAGCAGCATGCATCAATCGTCCAACGCTGCCAGTCGCATTGCAAACAGTGACACGGAGGCGTCAACCGAAGAGCAAAGAGGTATTGTAGGGGGAACGGACATTCATCGCCGAATGTCACAAGTGTACAGCGAACACTGCATGTTCCTTGCAAGGGTCAAGGCGTGGCACAAGCGCTTCAGGGAAGGACGGGTGTCGTTATCCGATGATGCCCGGTCTGGGGCACCTCCCTGCATTACCGATGACAACGTCCAACTGGTTGATGCACGCATTACCCAGGACCGCCGAGTGACAGTGAACGCCATAGCCGCTGTGGTCACTCCACGACAATGCACGACCTCATACGGCCAACACAGTCGCGTCACTCCTGCGGAAATTCAAATGGGAGGTTCTCGGCCACCCTCCATACAGTCCAGACCTCTCTCCCTGTGATAGCGCCATGATTAGTCCCCTGAAAAGGGCTCTTCGAGGCCAACGATTCACCTCGACGTCCAGCTGTATGTGTGGAACTGGTTCACATCGCAGCCCAGGGAATTTTATGAGACAGCCATTCACCGCCTCGTGTCACAGTGGGACAAGTGCCTCAACAGCCAGGGCCAGTACTAACATACAGATACTGGTTTCTGTAATTATGCCTCCGACTCGTTACTTTTTGAACGCACCTTATACTTTGCAATGCTGTATAAGAAGGCGGCAATCAATGAAATCGAACTCAGCCCCGTCGCTAGGGTGCTGCGAGCAGATTTCAAACCGATTGCGGTGGGGTAGGCAACCCCATGTTGCAGTTCCATGTTGAATCGGAACACGCTGTACTGCAATAAATACACTGGGAAGGTTCTTTCTAGCTGTCATTATTTCTTGATATTACCGCGCTTAACTCCAGGAAGATCATGACTTGAGAAGGAGAATATTTCATAAATACAGTGCATAGATGAAACAGGATTTCAAATCAGGGGTTTCTTAGCATGGATATGCTTTAGGGCTGCGGGAAAAGACCGACATGGATATCCGGTAGTTACCATGGTGGGATAGTTCCTAACTGAAGGCCATGGATGCCGCTTCCCAATCATATCCTCAATTTATAAATACACACTCTATAAAAGAGTCATGAGGACGTTTTGGGAGAAGAACGATTCAAGTGCTAAAATTGGTACAAAGAATAAGAACCTCAAAGTCAAAGGTTTAGCATTTGCTGACGACGTAGCGTTGTTTGCTGAATCAGAACAAGAAGCTATTAACCAAATTGATCAGTTAAAAGAAACGGCGGAAAAAGCGGGCTTACAGATTTCGTTGGTAAAAACAGAGATGATGACAAGTGATCAGAAATACCCTAAGAAAATGATAAAAACAAATTATGGGAGCATCAGGGTCACTGACCGATTTAAATATCTTGGAGAAATAATTAGTAGCAATGGGACGGATAAATTGGCAATCGAGAACAAAAAAAGGGAAATTGGAAAGATTAAATTTTTGTACAATAAATATATACAATAAAAAGAACCTGTCTATCAATGCAAAATTACGACATTTTAATACTGTTGTTAGACCAGTCATCTTGTACGGCATGGAAACTACAAATATAACCGGAATGGAGAATTTGCTCAAGATAGAAAGAAGAATTTTAAGAAGGATTTATGGTCCTAGGAAAACACAGGAAGGTTATAGACTGAGATCGAATGCAGAAATTTATAGTAAAATCGATAACCTTGAAGTGATGATCAGAAAACGGCGACTTCAGTTCTACGGACATATGGTCCGCATGGATTGCTCAAGGTTAAACAAACAAATTTTTGATAAAATCTGGAACTATAAAGGACAAGGAGGCTATGTAAAACAAATGAAAGAAGAACTTCAAAAATTCAAAATTACTGAAGAAGACTGTCTAAATCGAATAGAGTACAGAAAAAAAATTTTGGTCTCAAAATTCTTGTCGGGGAGAAGAAAAATCTCAACAGAGGAGAATGGACTGCTGAAAGAAGAGCTGCGCAGTCGACCAGGATGAAAGACTTCTGGAAGAGAAAGAAGGAAACTAGACCTATAAAGAGTGATATTTGCGTGGTCCTTGTTGGCCTGTCCGCGGTGTATATATAAAAGAGCATCCAGCGTTTAGAAAAGACTGTGGGTCTTATGGGCTTTTACTTTTAACGGAACCCCCCCTTACACTGGTTTTGTTACCTCACCTTTTATCATGAAGGAACTCTGAACATATATATTTTTCGTCATAATAGCTTCCTACAATTATCTGCCAATTGATTATCTTTGTTATTGCATACAAGTATCGTTTATATTACGTTTTAGTGATTTAAACATTTTCGAGGTTAGCACGCTGGGAAGAAGAGCCTCGTCCAGTGCTGCATGCTCGCCCGGAGTGGAGCACGTGCTCAGTTCCGTCGGCAACATAAGTTCTGAAGCACTATGCGTCATTGGTGTTATTGTTGTGTCTGTTTTATTTTCTGATCGATCGAATCAGGGCTGCCGACAGTTGGGTTCGAACTCACTATCTCTCGAATGCAAGCTCACAGCTGCCCGCCCCTAACCGCACTTCAATATTACAAATATTAATCTAAACAAACCAACAAGAATAGAATTGAAAGAAACTAAATTATAGCCTAACTAATAATAAAAACAAGTGAAGATCAACAGTATTGCTGACGGAAACATTGTTAACATCGTCAGTAATTATTTATTTATCGTGTCAGAAGTACAAAGTAAACATAGAAAAATGAAACAATAGAAATATTAAACACTGGTTGACCAATAATTTGCCACGACGGGTGCATTTGAAGTAGCTCCCATTAAGTCTTCAATGGTGCAAGTGTCTGGAGAAGAAGGACACAGTAGAAGATGATTATTGGTCTGCTCAGTACCACACTCGCAGTAAACTGATTCCACAGGAAGGCCCCATTTCTGCTGGTTAGTCTTGCATCTCGTGGTACTGGAGCGTAGCCGATTAAGAGCCTTCCATGTTGTCCACGGGGAAGCTCCTCCTTTGGGGCCATCCATTCTCTTAAATATTGGCATTTTCCCCGCCACATTGAGATTCTTGCTTGCTGTGATGTTCCTTTAAGAGCTTCAGTGGTTTTCAAGAAGCTCTTTCTTGATTTCAGCCTAGGATGTGCTGGCTGACAAGCATACAATGGGTGAGTTTCCATAGTCATAGCCTTGCTTTTCTCATATCTAGCAGCAACCTCGCGTCGGATTTCAGGTGGTGCAATACCAGCGAGACAGTGAAGTTTATCTTTGGGTGTAGGTCTTAAACGGCCCGTGATAATACGGCAGGTGTCATTTAATGCCACATCTATGTTTCTAGTATGGCTGGACTTGTGCCACACCGAGCATGCATATTCAGCAGTGGAGTAACATCGTCAGTACACATCCGAGAAGTAAGGAAGGGTTGTTCTCTCGACATCTGTCGATCAGTAATGCGTCATATCACAACGAAATGAGTGTTGTTATTGGTTCTCTTCGCTTACGGTATCCTTAATACTGATCCAATCCGTTAACACTGCTCCTTCCTTTGCGGGTTCTACTTCGGGTAGCTGCTGGGGTTGTGTTGTCTCGCTAAATTATGAAAGGACAGTACTCGAAGCGGGTGAACAAACGTATGACGTCAGCGCTACCTCTGCATAGAGTTAGCAACACTGTCGCCATAAGGCTCCACAGTCTTTTCTAAACGCTGGATGCTCTATAGTACAGCCATCACAATAACACAGGTTAATTGTTGCCATCTGTGGGCTACCAATAGTTTCCAAGAATATGATTTTCAGACCACCATCGGGCACACGAGAAAAGAGTATTGATGCAATGTATCGCTCATCGTATTGTGACCTATATAGGGCCGAACAAAATAAATGGCTCTAGTTGCGCTCCATATCGCAAGCTTCCATATAGTGGTACCGTCTCTTACCAAGGGCAGTCAAAGTTAAGTCTCTAAAGTATCGATAATTCCAGAATTCCTTATTCTCGGTGTTATCAGCAGGGCCGATGTAAAGGAAAAAAGCTACACGATGTATCAAGCAAAGCCGTCTGTTACCCCGGAATGTGCCGAGTCAAAGCCCTCTGTAGCCCCGGAATGTGTCAAGCCAAAGCCTTCTGTAACCCCAGAAAGTGTCAAGCTAAAACCCTCTGTTACCCCGGAATATGTCAAGTCAAAGCTCTCTGTTACCCCCGAATGTGTCAAGTCAAAACCCTCTGTTACCCCCAGACTGTGTCAAGTCAAAGCCCTCTGTTACCCCAGAATGTGCCAAGTCAAAGCCCTCTGTTACCCCAGAATGTGTCAAGTCAAAGCTTTCTGTTACCCCAGAATGCGTCAAGCCAAAATTCCCCATTATTACGCTTGACAAATATAAAGCAGTATTATTTGGTTCACTGCTAACATGACTTTTCGTACTGTACCCGAAACCACTTACCAATACATGGTGAAATCCCTCGATGGTCACTGGATCGTATAACCTGCAAATGCCCGGCGAAAAACCCTCCCAGGTCCTACCACCAAGTAAAGGAGTGAATGGGGAACTAGTCATCCTAACAGGTTGTCTTAAGAATGACCATGGCATTGAAGGAGAAATAAATAAAAAACTAGCTCAAGAACACGAAAAACAACTCGAAAGAGAACTATCTCAAGGGTGGAATACCCTGAAAATTCCAGGCGATGGCCTTCTTAACAAGACCTCCCATCTCTTCGTTAAAATATCATGCCATGATTTAAAAATGGGAAAACAAACTTTATTCCAAAATGGACATGACAACAGAAAAGAAGAAAAACATCAAAGACCTGTCGTCAAGCGACCAAAGTCACAGTTACAAAAACTGTGTCAAGAAAACATAATAAACTACAAGAGTGGATTATGACAATCACCTACCCGCTGGGGTGATCCTAGAAATTATAACTAGCATTATATTACAAAAATGTTACGTGTCAATCTCAAAATGATATTGTGTAA
Organism: Meconema thalassinum; assembly: GCA_946902985.2. Lineage (NCBI taxonomy): Eukaryota > Metazoa > Arthropoda > Insecta > Orthoptera > Tettigoniidae > Meconema > Meconema thalassinum. Next base: position 117,885,588 of record OX336388.2, read on the forward strand.
ATTGAATAATAGACTGGACGACGAATAAAAATGAACTAGCATGAATAGATTATATATATACTAGCTCTACCCGGCATGCGTTGCAATGCCATTCAAATAAAGTGTTGGCGATGTGACTTTGTTTGTTGAACTGCTTTTGGATTCCCAATATTTTTTTCTTCTTAAGTTAACCACCTCTAAACTATTATAAAATTGATTTACTATCTCAGAAACATTCATGGGAGCGTGCTCAACAACTCACCAAAGTTTCATCGCAAATGAAATGAATGGTATATGAACGCATACGGGTCTTTGTTGAAACGATTCAAGCGCCGTCACCCATTTGTTGAATATACTCGTACGCTACCAATTGTAAAATGGATTTACTAAGTCGAAAACCTTCCCAGGCGTGTACACAACATCACACCCAAGTTTCATCGCTATCAGGCGAATGATATTTGAACGTATGCGGGACTTTGTTGAAACGCTCCGCACGTCATCGCTCATTTGGTGAATCTGCTCGTGCGCTACCTATTGTAAAATGGATATACTAAGCCTACAACCTTCCCTGGAGTGTACACAATAACTCACCCAAGTTTCATCGCTATCGGACGAATGGTATATGAACGCATATGGGACTTTGTTGAACACTCCGCGCGTCGTCGCTCATTTGTTTAATCTACTGTACTTGTGCGATACCTATTGAAAAGTGGATATACTACGCCAGAAAACTTACCTGAAGTGTACACAACATCTCACCCAAGTTTCATAGCTATCGGACGAATAGTATATGAACGCATACGGGACTTGGTTGAAACGCTTCGTGCGTAGTCGCTCATTTGTTGAATCTAGTCGTGCGCTACCTATTGTTAAGTAGATTTACTACGCCAAAAACTTTCCCAGAAGTGTACATAACATCTCACCCAAGTTTCATCGCAATGGCATGAATGGTATATGAACGCATGTGGGTCTTTTTGAAACGAATCGCACGCCATTTTATTGAAGCTACTCGCGCGCTATCTACTGTAAATTGGATTTACTATGCCTATAACATTCCTGGAAGTGTGCTAAACAACCCACCAAAATTTGGTCGCAATCGGATGATTTGTAGGCTATATGAACGCCTCGCCAACACTCATTTGTTTAAACTATTCGCATGCTCTGTATTGTAAATTGAATTAACTATGCCTATAAAAATACAAATAAAAAATTAAGTATTTTAATGATTTCTATGCCGGTAGGGGAGAGCGCTACTTGCATCCAGTCGGCCGTGTCTCGTCAAGAGCTACTGTTGCCTGGAGACGACTTGCCTTGCCATCCCTTCATGAGTTTATTTTAGCTGTCATTTGCGTTACGTTTTATAGTGACTTGTATTCTCTTTGACGTTTTATGTCACGTCACGGGATAAAAAGTATCCTATGTCCGTTTCCTGGTTCTAAGCTACCTCCACACCAATTTTCAGCCAAATCGGTTCAGTCGTTCTTGAGTTATAAATAGTGTAACTAACACGACTTTCTTTTATATATATATAGACATATATATCATCTTAAACGATATTCTAATGCTTTAGCATTTATCAAAAATTATATACAATGAATTTACAAGGATTTATACAGAAATGTGTCTTTGGACACTCAAATGTTTCAGTTTAACAGCTGATCTGGATCATAGCATTCGCATCGTTACATATTATAAAAAGAAATACTCATTAAACAGGGTTACATTTCACCAAGCGATTAAGCTAAGTAGATTATTAATGGTCTACGTTCATGTTTCATGTATAAAATAGAATTGTGCAAGATTGTAGAGGTTTAGATTATCAGCTGGGGAAATGCCTTCAGTCACATAAACAGATTATCCAAGCATTGCTCATGATTAGGTGAAGAAAAGCATGTAGGCTTGATCTAGCAAAGATCAACAACTACCAATGTCTCAAACTGACATGAAAATACAAGAAAACCCACCTAGGTTTATACTACACCAAACACGGATGTTAGACTACTTGAAGTCAAAAACAGATTGGCACTCACTGGCTCAAAAGCTCTTACTGGCTCAATCCAAAAATGGCCTAATGTTTCAACAAGCATAAAATCACAAAAATACAGCATAATCCCGGATATGGATTCGAATCACAAAAATAAGGTTATAAGAACCTTCAAAACACCATTTTTAAATCTAATTACTATCACAAAAACCTACAATACATGCTTAAACTACACACTAACCTAAAGCACGTTGTTCAAAGTCATGAAACTAACGCATTTCACTAGCCAAAATAAAATATCTTGCCTCACAATAATGTACAACAAGTATACTGCTTAATTCTCTTGACTCAAAGTCAAGCTTCCCTGGAATAATTTAATCAAAATTCAGGATGGTGTTCAAAAATTCTGTACTAATATCTCACCCACACAATTGCACTAAATGCAATTATTTACGTTAGTCTTATAGAAATTAAATGTCTCGGAATGACATCAAATATTAAGTTACCCTCAAATTAATACCTAATAGAAGGTGAAACTGATCCTTCCCTAAATTAGGATAGCCTTCAACTTCGGTGGGCTTCGAAATATCAATGGATAAGGCCTACACCATGAAAGCAAGTTAACTTCACCGATTAATCCAATGACAAGCATTAGGCAAATCCACTAATAAAACCTCACGCAAAAAAGCGAAGCACTCTCCATGAAAATAATCCAAAAAGTGGATTAAAACTATCAAGGCATTGAACACCAAGAAAAACTTTCCAAGATTCAAGTCGCTGCGAGAAAACAGAGTTCCAAACTCAACTGTAGTACATGAAAATATGTACTGGCCACAAGGAGAATAGTGTTCCAAACACTATTATACAAAAACGCGAGTAAAGCTATACTTATACAAACATCTGGAGTTCTTCTCCTAATCCTGCTTCTCGGCAATAAAAATACGCACAACTAATTAAATGACATTACTGAATTTACTGATTAAATATCAAAACTATTAATACGCAAGGGATGAATTCAATAAGTGAATACAAAATCCCGGGTATGCAACAAATCAGTTTCGTCAGAAACACCGAACCTGAACTTGTGCATGCCCATTTAATCTGCAAAAGAAAAAAGTATGACAATTGTAATTGCTAACAAATGCCCTCACTAAACTACGATAAAGAAGTTGCTGGTCCAGTACCTTTCGTTGCGTCTTGTAGCGTAGTAAAAAGGATATAAGAATCTGATGAACCTCCACGCTATCATCAGATAATACATTCTTCCTCCTTGGATCTGGGATTCGAACCGGGGTACGCGCCGCCCACGAACAATGGTCGGGTGGCAGTCCGTCCCCTCACCGTTCATGCCAGAAATGTTATTACACGCCCGTGAAATTGCACTGTCCTGCATGTCGTAGCTTGCGAAAACATCAGCTAACAACCACTGGAGTACTTAGAAAGTAGGCTCCTTTCCTAAAAGGAAAATGCAGTTTATGGATTGTATGCATCCTGCTTATGCATTCCACATGTAGCTACCCAATATAATCTAACCAGCCATTCTGGAAGTTATAATATTAACGTTAATCTTCCCCACCGAAATCTCAAATAATAATATGCCTTTAATTATCCGCATAATGCATGTACTGTCTCGAGAATACACTTTGCTATAACACGTGAAAGAATCCACACAAGGATTTCGTAATGGCTGCCTTAACATGGACACCGCTGGACAAATAAATAAATCAGTCCGCGCTCCGATTAGAAACTAGTCTTTCTTTCTCAATTCGACAATCTGTATTTGAATTGTACTACAAGTCTCAATTCCATTATGATATGGTAGCTGCGGTAAATACTCGCACACGGTACACGGTCGCTTGTTAAGACATAATACTGTGTTCGGAGAAAACACACTTTGAAATACGTTCGGCCTAGCCAAGTATAATGCTAGCCGCCTGAACACGTTGGAACTTCAACTCGCCTTGCACTAGCCAATAGCTCACCGGCCGAGTTCCGTAACAGCACATCTGACAACTGGAAAACGAGTGAGACTCTCTCGCTGGCTGCGACACGTCACGGGAAGCTACCCCTTCTCCCTTCCTTTATAGATATATCGATATGTCAATATCTCGCCTGTAGCTTTGATCATTACAGATGTTATTCCTGCATTTCACTTGTTAGGTTCTATTTCTCATATATAATAGCTTTCCGCTATGGTAATACACATTCTACAGTCTTCGTAATGTCTTTAATAACTCTGATTTGCTTCAAATCAGTAAAGATAATCCTCTAGCCGTGGTCGATGTACGACATGACGTCACGTATGGATTTATTGATCGGACGGGCTACGGATCAGTCCATTCGGAAATGCTCGTGACTCCCGATCTGTAGCCGAATGATACTTCTCATAATCTCTGCGCTGCATAGCATGGCTTGTCTCGCGAGCTCAACTGCATCGCACCTCCTGACGTATCTATCACGGTGACTGGACAAAAACCTTATTAAAAAAACGGTACAGTACCAAAGAGGAAACTAGCTTATTAAAGACTGTAAACCAGTGGCGATTTCTCCATGTAGGACTTGAGTATCATCCTACAGTCAGCTCTCAGCTGTAACTGTTTTAAAACATTAAATTGTTTTGTAAAATAGTCTTTGGGGCTACCTTGCGCGTCCTCTCGATAAGCTCTGTCTCACTGTCACTGTCAGTACTTGTAACTAGTTCTACATTTCACCCCTCGATGGGTGAAGTGTGACCTTCACCACCCGGAGTAGAAAGCTGAGGAAGGAAACCTTGCATCCTCAAAGCACGTGTTTATAGATTTAGAAATGTATGGGAGCCCTTAAGGGGGAAGAGGCAGGTTTGATCTGTTTAGTGGCGCTCTGAGGACGTCGACTGAGATCCTCAAGTCTCCCTATTGGTTGAATTTAAACCAACACTACGTGCTTGTTGGATAAGATTTCGTGCGGTCAGAATGGATGGCCTGTTTTCAGCGTGTGGACATCTTGGAAGTGGTATTCGATTGTATTGTATTGTGTAATGTGTTCGTAATAGTGCTGTGCGACTGAATAATTAATATTTGACTAAGTCTATAATCTCTATTTAGCCCAGCTATAATAATTATCTTAAGTTAAGCCTATCATATTACGTCCTACACATTATAAAAATCAGCAGTCGCCACTGCTGTAATCATTAGAAAAAGAAAGCTTTGGATGGATGTTAATCCCTCCCTATATTATTCTGCTAAAGTCCCATTCCAGTTTTGTACCGAAAATAAGGTCCCGTTTACACCAACCTACACATATGGGGTACTTACAGGTTCAGCATAACCCAATGCGTACGCGAAACGCACTCACTCTTTAAATGACTCACAATTAAATAAATACCTTAAAACATGTATATTTACAATGAAATAATGAAAGAATGCAACACGGTAACCATGGTAACAGAATCTCTTAGGTCCAACGTAAGACGCAATGCAATTCCAATTATTACATTACTGTGAAAGTATCCAGACGGCTATAAGGTTATCACTGAACCAAATTAAGCTGTAAATTCATTAATACATATAGTGTAATGCACTTAAGGTGATCAAGAGGCACTCTAGAATTTTTCACGCAATTTTCACGTGTGAGTGTGGTACGAAAGGTCTTTTTCACCCGACTATAAAGGGTCTCCGAAAACCACATTTAAAGGCCCTTAAATTAACAGTGTTTGTGATATTCCCAGAAAACTAACTTCACTCTGATATACCTATAAAGGAATGACATACCCCTAACCACTGCACCGAAGCTGAATTGATAAAGTCTGATTATTCATACCCTGGTTCATGATTGAGATTTTGTTAGTGTACTCTTTACAACTAGAATATTCGCGGGCGAAGCCGCGACGGGTAATGATAGTTTAGGATTATCTTCGAAATAAACCAAATATAGTAATGTAAACTGACTTGCTCGTGGAATTGATTTTTAAATCGATATCATCTACTTGAGACCAATATGAGCAGATTAAGACAGCAGAATGAACAGTTCCTTTGTAACTTGTGTTCATGTATCCTAACACAGTACCTTGAGACCAGACCATGCTGGTCAATCAAGAACCATCGTCCTCGATACCACGTTACTGGAATTAGCAGTTCCGAAACCGATCTTTCCGTTCTTCATTCTCGCCTGCGAGATCAATCAAAACAGGGCAGCTTTAAGGTGGTTCATACACCGTCGGATGTCAACATTTTAGTGTTTTGTTTTACATTTAAAGGAAATATACCAATATATATACCAATATATCTGTTAATTTTTATAACTAAATTCAGCGTTTTGGCTGAGACATAGCTTATTACTTGAGACCATGCGCCTATCTGTCAATTGAGAGTTTAATATTCAAAGCTGTTTTCCCGAAAGTTTGTCTTTTTGGTAGGAAAACACAATATCTCGTGAACTATGAGGTTAAACTGGATGAAACTCGGCAGATACATTCCAACCTAAGGGATGAACCTCATTCATGAAATTATATATAAAAAAGTTGAGATATACTTGGAAAATTAAACAAAAAACTGTTGATTTTTTGAAAGAAAAATTTAATATTAACAAGTAGTTCCGTGAAGAGCTATACAGCCTATTTTCATATATCCTACTTATGTTAACTGCCACTATCAACATACAAAATTTCAGTTTGATTGCTGTGCGTAGATATTGAGAACCGACTAAATATTTCGGATGGTCGTCATGTTGGATTTTATATATGTAGGTCCTAAAGTTATGTACTGTTACATGAAGATCATTGTGTACGTGTAGTATTCAAACTTCAATCGCATGATTAGGACACAAGAAGTAAAAACGAGATTTTAAAATTTCGCACAGCTGCCATCTTGTGGTTATGGAAACAATTGAAATAAATTAGATGCCAGTGGATTAACATTCGTATAAGGATTTACTGTACCAAGTTTCACTGCACTCAGATGGTTAAATTGGGAGAAACGTTCATGTGAATATTTATATATGTTGGATTTGTGATCACCAGGTTATTTAAAGTCCTATAGCGAACGAAAGTTCATAGCCCCTACGAACATTAAAAATTTCAGTTTTATTGCTATAATAGATTCGTAGATATTCAGAGCCGTCTACATATTTCGGGTGGTCGCCATGTTGGATTGTTAAATGTATAGGCCATAGAGACATGTACCAATAAAGGAAAATTATTGCGTAGGTTCATTATTCAAACTTTCACTTCGATCGCATGACTACATCACAAGAAATAAAAACTTAATTTTAAAATTCGCACTGCCGCCATCTTGAGGTTATGTAAACAATTGAACTAAATTAGTTACCAGTGGATTACAATGTGTATAAATATTTCCTGTACCAGGTTTCAGTGCGCTTGGAACATTAAATCGCGAGAAAGGTCTATTTAAAATTTTCAAATTCGCTTGGCCGCCATGTTCGTTTTGTAGTTAACCGGTTTTTGAAAGTCTTATAGATGGACTTCCAGTAGTGCCCTTTATCTCCGTACAAAATTTTAGGGAGATACCGCTAATAGTTTCAGAGATATAGAATGCCGGTGAAATATTTCGCACATCCGCCATCTTGTGATTATGTAAACAATTGAACGAAGTTAGATGTCGGTGCATAACAATGTATATAAACATATACTTTACCAAGTTTCATTGCGTTTGGTTGGTCAAATCGCGAGAAACGTCTATTTAAAAGTCGCAAATTCGCTTGGCCGCCATGTTGGTTTTGTAGTAACCAGGTTTTCAAAAGTCACATAAGTGAACTTATAGTAGTTCCCTCTATCACCATAGAAAATGTCAGGGTAATATCGGTAATAGTTTCGTAGATATTGAATGCTGGTGAAATATTTCGCACAGCCGCCATGTTGGATTGGTGACACGTAACAAAATTTGAAGGGCACGGTCGAGGTCGCCCGGTATAGTGCTATGAACTTTCCGAGTTTCATTGAAATCGCTCCTGCCGTTTAGATTTTATTAGGGGGGGGACACACACACGAATCACACACACACACGGACACACACACGGACAAAAGGTGATCTCATAAGCCTATTTTTCAAAATTGAAAATAGGCTAAAAAATCATTCCATTCAAACTGGTATTTCTTGTTAAATCGTGTTTTTTTTTGGGATTCACGGAGTTAAAAATATCACGAATATGATCCTTTAGGTAAATCACGAAATACTTTATATACTGTTCCTCTCTTTAAATTAAATGAAAGCTCCATGTATTTACTATACATATGTCAGTTTTCATAACTCTATGTTACATATTAGTGAAGCTATCATAAGAGTCGTCCAGTTGCAAAACTCGTTTAATCCACTTGTGAATAAGAATCATTTTCATGAGAAACGTTTCTCTGGACTTTGCCTCACGTATCTTTTGTGTTTGTTGTTTTTTACCTTTTGCTTTATGTTTTTGGTTTTTGATCTTGTGTTTGCTTTGAGCTTTTGCTGTTGAATTTTATTTTTGCTTTTCTTTCTTGGTTTTGTGTTTGTTTTCTGCTTTTGCTTTTTTTGAATCTTGCTTTTTGCTTTGTGTTTTTTGTTTTTTATTTTCTGCTTTTGCTTTTTTGAATCTTGCTTTTTGGTTTGTGTCTTTTGTTTTTATTTTCTGCTTTTGCTTTTGTGTTTGAATTTTGCTTTTTGCTTCGTGTTTTTTGTTTTCTGCTTTTGCTTTTTTTGAATCTTGCTTTTTGCTTTGTGTTTCTTGTTTTTTACTTTCTGCTTTTGCTTTTGTGTTTGAATTTTGCTTTTTGCTTCGTGTTTTTTGTTTTTGGTTTTGTGTTTGTTTTCTTGAAAATCGAAACAAAACAAAACAAAAACAAAATAAACAAAACAAAATTAAAATAAAACAAAACAAAGTAAAATTTTAAAAATAAAAAATAAAGATATAAAATATAAAATAAAACAGAACAAAAATCGAAACATTCCAAAACAAAATCAAACGAAATAAAATAAAACAAAACCGAAATAACGAAACAAAATAAAATAAAATAAGATAATTAAATAAATAATGGTACGTCATGATCCCTATTCACAAGTGGATTAAACGAGTTTTGCAACTGGACTACTCATTTATGATTTATAACTAAGGTTCGGATGTTAAGGAAAAGTCATGTTTTTTTCCTGAGCTCATTTTACCCGAAATCTGAAAAATAAGTTTGAATGACGGGTCCCTGACCATGTTTAAAACAATTTGATGTTGCCTATAAATGCATATTTCAGCCATTTTTATTGTTTTGGTCGTATTTGGTCATGTAAGGTCATATTTGGTTATAATTCAGTCTTATGACTGGAAACGTTTCAGGATCGGAATCAACAACCTTCAATTTCAACATGAAAATCCACAGCCTGCTTCCAGTCTCCGACCGGGTCAGGAATGGAATGAATGAAGCCTCCCATCTAGCGGCGAGGATATGAACTGTGCCGGCTGCCGAGGCCTGACGCACTCCTCTGGGGCAATGATTAGATGAATGACAGATGAAATGAAATGATAGTGGAGAGTGTTGCTGGAATGAAATTTTGACAGGGAAAACCGGAGTACCCGGAGAAAAACCTGTCTGCCTCCGTTTTGTCCAGCACAGATCTCACATGGAGTGACCGGGATTTGAACCACGGACCCAGCGGTGAGAGGCCGGCGTGCTGCCGCCTTAGCCACGGAGGCTGTTTCACTTTCAACATAATTGTTGTAACTTAATGGGAAATCTTATACTTACTGGGTATAATTTTTAATTTCTGCCCCTCCTCTCCCATTTGAGGCGCTAGATGTCTAGTTTTAGCCTACTTTTCACATTATGCAAAAATGGGGAATAAGTAGACTTATGAGATCGATCCGGGCAAATGTGTGTCTGTCTGTCTGGCTGGTTGCGCGCGCGCGTGTGTGTGTGTGTGTGTGTGTGTGTGTGTGTGTCCTATAAACTCCTAAACGGCTGCAGCAATCGAAACAAAACTTGGTATGAGTAGAGATCCATACCTGAATATCTCATTGCCGTGATTGAAAATGATGTCAGTGCTACCAACTGCTGGAAAATCGCAATTGAAATTTGAGCTCCACGTTGGATATCTTGGAAGGTATGAATGGGAACTATTTTAAAATTGGCACACGTATAGACAATAATATTTCAGTTTAATTTCCAGGAGGCCATATATGGCAGTGTTGCCAAAATGATTATAAGCCTGCTGGTAAGTCCAATTTTTAAATGCATATAACATCCACACTATCAATTGGAATTCAACCAAATTTCGTATGTGCTAAGTGTACATAACCAGATGTGTCTGAGCGTATTCTTAAGAGCCAACAGGGCTGCCAACTGTTAATAAATGCTCTCAATTTATTTTATCCAAATACCAATATATCAGAAAGTATGCAAGCCGACAGCTTTAAACTATGCACACGTATAGTACCTGACATTCTATATTAATTTGGAGTAACTTTTGTATGTCAGTGCTACCAACATGATTCTAAGCCTGCTGAGAGGTCTAACTTTAAATACATGTAACTTCCATACTATCATTTGGATTTCAACCAAATTTCGTATGTGCTATGTGTACCATAACAGATATGACTATGCGTATTCTTAAGAGCAACCAGGGCTGCCAACTATTAATAAATGCTGTCCCTAATTTTGTTACCCTAATATCAATATATCAGAAAGTATGCAAGCCAATAGCTCTAAACCTTGCACACGTATAGTACCTGGCGTTCTAGATTAATTTGGAGTAACTAATATACGTCAGTGCTGCCAACATGATTCTAGGCCTGCTGATAGGTCCAATTTTAAAATGCATGTAACTTCTATACTAAGCAATGGATTTCATTCAAAATTGGCACAACAATAGATCATATTATTTCAGATTATTTCTGACCAATACATGCATGACATTGTTGCCAACATGATTTTATGCGCTCTGTTAGATCCAATGTTTAACTACATGTAACGTCCATGATATCCATTGGACTTCAACCTAATTTTGTATTCTGTACCTTAAGAGATGGAACTAAGAATATATTCAGTCACCAGGGCTGCCAACTGTAGTGCTCTATTAGGCTACATTATGCCAGGTATACAGTATTTTGAACTAACTAGAAATTTCGATATTACCAACTTAATTTCGTCATTATTCTAGATAGATACATATAGATTAATCATTGGCATGAATCTTACATTTTAAGAAAAGTGGCTCTTTAGTTCTTCAAGAACTTCTTGTTATAATAGGTACTGTATATCGTGAAAAACATTTTTTTCATTACCTTGAAAAATTCGTCTCGTAAAGGTAATTTGTTTTGCGTTTGATTCTAAATCCCCTTCGTTATCAATTTTTGTCCCCGCCCCCTCCTATACACAAAATCAAACATT